>LUCG01263897.1:0-32897 GCA_001633085.1 Carthamus tinctorius | reverse complement strand
TCTTCTTCTCTCTCTCTCTCTCTCTATATATATATATATATTTAAAATTAATAAAAAATGGTAAGAGTACGAGGGTATGAAAGGTAGTCGTACGAGATTTGAAAAGTGACGAAGGTTTAATGGTAGGATAGTGGAAAGCTGATATGACGCTGATGTGGCAGTGAAAGGTTGAAACCAAATGTTTGTATACTACTCATGGCCTAAGAAGGTTTTGAAACCATTAAGAAGCCGTCATTTTCTACCAAACAGGGTTTAACTTTTAACGATTCAGAAACTGCCTCTTGATAGCGATACAGTTTACCAGTCAAAAAGAAAAAAAAAATAAAAAAAATACAGGACAAGTAACCGTAGGAATCCGACGACGCCGTTTTTGAGTATCGAACAGTAAACACCGGTGTCATACATAAAAGCCACGAAACAGCTTTCACCGGAATCACACCTTCCACTTTTCTCTCCGTCGACGGAGTGAGTCCCTTACCTACATGCTCTAAACAAATTCCCCAAACCCTAACCACCATTGCACGATAATGGACATCCTCTTCGCTCAGATCCAAGCGGATCTCCGATCCAACGACGCCCTCCGCCAATCCGGAGCACTCCTCCAGGCACTCCAGCAATCCGCCGCCGGCCGTGACATCTCCGTCATTGCCAAGTCCGCCGTCGAAGAGATCGTCGCTTCTCCGGCATCCGCCGTCTCCAAAAAGCTCGCCTTTGACCTTATCCGATCCACTCGCCTCACCACCGATCTATGGGAGGTCGTTTGCACCGGGATTCACAACGATCTGGAGTTCCCAGACCCCGACGTCACCGCGGCCGCCGTTTCCATCCTTGCCGCCATCCCGTCGTACCGGCTCGGGAAGCTCATTACTGACAGTAACAAGGAGATATCCAGCTGTTTTGATTCCAACAGTGATAATTTGAGGTTTTCGATTACGGAAACCCTAGGTTGCATCCTCGCTCGTGACGATCTGGTGACGTTGTGCGAGAACAACATCAATTTGTTGGACAAGGTTTCGAATTGGTGGGCTAGGATCGGGCAGAACATGCTGGACAAGGCTGATAATGTTTCGAAGGTGGCGTTTGAATCGGTTGGGAGGTTGTTTCAGGAGTTTGAATCGAAGAGGATGAGCCGGCTGGCTGGGGACAAGCTTGTGGATAGTGAAAATTCTGTTGCGATCAGGTCAAACTGGGTGTCTTCGATGGTGGAATTCGTTTGGAGGAGGCGGAATGCTTTGATGGCGAGGTCGTTAATTCTTCCGGTGGAGAGTTTTAGGTCCAGTGTGTATCCGCTTGTTTATGCAGTAAAATCTGTGGCTTCAGGTACATTTGAGGCTTTTCAGAAGCTCTCTAGGTCTTCTAAGAAAACAAATGGCAGTACCTTGGATTCAAGCAAAACAGAGAGGTTCGTAGGAGTATCTGATGTTGTCACACATCTGGCACCGTTTTTGGCATCCTCTTTAGACCCGGCATTGATTTTCGAGGTGGGGATTAACATGTTGTATTTGGCTGATGTTCCTGGTGGCAAGCCTGAGTGGGCTTCGGCATCGATTATTGCGATTCTCACACTTTGGGACAGACAGGAATTTTCTTCTGCTAGAGAGAGTATAGTTAGAGCTGTCGTCACGAATCTACATCTCCTCGATCTTAGTATGCAGGTTTGTGCAAGTCAACCACTTTTGCATATTCCCTTAGTACTACATGTGTAACACATTATTAGCTTAGGTGAGTAGAAAATCAACTGGTAGTCATCTGCAGCCATATACATATAACATCATAGGTCTTGTTTTAAAATTTGATGATCTAAGAGCCAGGCAGAATAGACGGGCAGTCTTGCTACTAGATGATCATTCCAGTTTAGAATTGCTTGGAAAAGCTGTTTATTTGCTGATATTGAATCTACTACATGACACGCATGTTAATCAACTGTTTCACTTACATACTTCATTATACTGCTATTATACTCAAATCAGCTAAGCCCTAATCACAAATGGTTGACAGCAATTGAAATTGAATCTTCTTACAATACTGCAATACGAAATTGGAACTTATTAGGATTCAATCCTGTTCACCATGGACATACACAAAATGAAACTTATTAAGCTTTTATCTACTTTACCATGTCCCGCATTCTCCGACCATGAATTGAATATTCTCTAGCACCCTTAAAATTTAAAAATCAATGTTACTTAAGTAAGGTAATATGTCATAACAGAGATGTAAGCAGGGTGTTAATTCAAAAATACAAGACAAATAATAACTAAACAGTATACTGAACTTGTCTTCTCGTTACCTACCTTAAAATGTTACTCATGATCCAGATGATCCTGTCCAGGGTCAAGAAATCTGGTACCATCTAGTCTACATAATTGATACACCATATCTTTTGGATGTTCCAGAATAGGTATAGTTACCAGATTGGATTTTCTTAAAAGAAACGATTAGTTAATTGCCATATCTTTCAAAGATAATCAATTGTTAACAATGCACTGTACAGATTTTTCACATTCTTATTAGTGAATAAGTATCATAGTAAAAGTAAACCAAACAGACCCAATAAATCCCACACAGAGGTAGCGGTTGGGGGTAAGACGTATGTAGGCATTACCTTTATCCCATGGGAAGAGAGGTTGTGTCCGTGAGGAGTCCCAACTTGCAAAACAAACAAATAAAATACAATTGAGCAAGCTACATTTGAAAGTGTGTGCACAGAAGCAAACGGAAAAAAACATCAAGCCATAAGCCGACAAGGGAAAAAGGTTACACAAACAAGGGAACAGGAAAAACAAGGCACATTATAGACAGCTACAATTACAAGAAAGAAAATTTAAGACTAATGTACATCAAACGGGTCACACAAGTAGAAACAATAGCATACAAGCAACTAACAAGGTAGGAAAAATTAAGACAACTCTTTAACGGCTGTAAGGCCTTGGTAACCTAACTGCAACCACACTTCTCCTATCTTTATCTCGTCCTCTAACTAATTCAAACTCCCCTCCCACTGTTCATGCTATAGATTCTTAATTCTATCCTTAGTTTGATACTCCAATCATGTGACGCTAAGAGCTCCTATCAGCGGGTAAGTTATTGGAAAATCCTAAGGTTGTCATGTTCATGTTCATGTTCATCGTCAATTGCTCATTCCAAGTCCTCCTCGGCTTGCCTCTCCTCCTCACCCCCCTTGACCATCAGACTCCCTACCATCAACACCCAATGTGATCGTTAATATGGTTAACTAGGGATCGACCCATCCTCTAATATAGTTGTTTCTTAATCTCTGGTCAAGGATCAGGTTATTCTTTGTTTCTGGGTATCTTTAACATAATCTGGCATGTTAATATATGACTAATATAACCTTAGATAAATTCTGATCTGTCATACCAACCTTCTAGATTCTCATTGGCTAGAGTAAACTATCCAACTGTTGTTGTCTCTTGCTGTCAACGATCCAGCAAGATCACCTCTTCTGCCCCCAAAGCTGTCAAATCTACACATTTTCTGTCTAGCAGTCTGAAAATACCTTCCTTTTATCACCTCAAAGATCAGAATTACTATAATGTGCAACTTAAACATTTTTTCAAGTTTCTCTAGTTGTTTCCACGGGATTTACTGGCATGCAGTGGTCTCTACCTGCAAAGTTCCCCTATTAAACCTTCAAGGAGATAAATATTATTTAATGTTATGGAACATAACATAAGTAGTTGCGAAATGTATTGATTCAGTGGTCTATACCTGCAATGTTCCCCTATTAAACCTTCAGGAGATAAATATTATTTAATGTTATGGAACATAACATAAGTAACTGGTCAATATATAGAAATCTTTCTATATTCACTTGTTGTCTGATCTTGCCATATATCATGTTTCAAATAATATGTAGTTGCTGGTTTCTTTTACTTTTTATGGTGGTGCCGCAAGCCCCCAACTATAGTTTGTATCTTGTTTTTAGCTCGATTGTTATACCTACGCCCACATGCATCTCTTATAGTACAGCCAATCCGTTTTGTTGGTCGTTATGGACTTATGGTGAACGTTGACCACAGGTTGACCATCTATATAAGTTGATTGTTTGATAGATCTAAATGTAATTTTATATCCTATGAGTCGGTAAAAGGTTCATGAAATAGCTTTTGGTGATTCTTTTTTAACATTGTCTGCACGATAAGAGGACAAATCAGTGTTGATACATGTTTATTTTTTCAGGTTTCATTATTTAAAAGGCTGCTTCTCATGGTGAGGAACCTGAGGGCAGAATCAGATCGCATGCATGCTTTAGCATGTATCTGTCGAACGGCTCTTTGTGTTGATCTTTTCGCAAAAGAAAGCGTTCGAAGAGGTCAGAAACCTCTCCCTGGAACAGACATTGCATCACTTTTTGAGGATGCCAGGATCAGAGATGATCTTAACACTGTTACAAGCAAAAGTTTATTTAGAGAAGAATTGGTGGCCACTTTGGTAGAAAGCTGCTTTCAGCTATCACTGCCATTGCCTGAACAAAAAAATTCTGGTATGGAGAGTAGAGTGATTGGAGCATTGGCATATGGAACTGGTTATGGTGCGTTAAATTGGACCGAACCAGCTTTGGAGGTGGTGGAAGTGTGTAGACCTTGTGTAAAATGGGATTGCGAGGGCCGGACATATGCCGTTGACTGTTACTTGAAGTTGCTGGTCAGGCTTTGCCATATTTTTGATACAAGGGGAGGGGTCAAGAGAGTCAAAGATGGGGCATCTCAAGATCAGATTTTAAATGAAACACGCTTGCAAAATTTGCAACGGCAACTTGTAAATGATCTGCTTGAGGTTTGTGGCTGTTTAGAACGCTTAACAATTAAATTGTCAACAGTTTAGTAACACATTGTATCCGTTAGAGGTACATAGTTTTCTGCAGGCAAGAGTAAGCCCTTTATATGAAGAAAGTTGTTCCCTGAAGTTACGCTGGATGGTTTCCTCATATATGCAAACCTTTTGTAGTCTTTATTATATTTGCATATTTCTGTAGTTTATCCTGGCAATGGAGGCTGCATGATGCTAGGTTTTGTTATGTCAGGTAAAACGTAAAAACATGTTATCCCCACCCACCCTAACAAGATACAAAGTTACTGGAATTTGCCAGTGCGCTAATTATGTCTCTTATGAGACTTGAACTCTATTCCTCAAGGTTTATAAAGTCGGCATAGGTAGCATTATGTAGAGGCCACTAATAATTGAGCATGTTGCATTGTCATCTCATGGTGCATGAAAGATGAGCAGCTCTAGAAGCTTACTGGTTCCAACATAGCTGGGAAAAAAATGCAAGTTTTTCTGTCACATTTACATGATACCACTTTCTGCAGATGTCAGTATGGCTGGCTATGTAAGTTTCAAGTAGCGTTACAATAATGAAGTCTTTACTAGAGATGAGCTCACACATCGGTTTATTATAGCCTACATTTCTATGTTGGAAGTAGCTCTTGATAGAGACCAGAAATTTTTGTGTAAACCTACTTAATTAAACTGTTTGACATCCAAATTATTCAGCGCATTTTCTTTGCTTGGAGAGTTTTCTTTTCCTGTCATTGTCTTAATTTTCCTATAAAGTATTTTACTTGGATTATGGACTCTGGTTTCCTTATGTATGGAAATATCAATATCTGTTTGGCAGGTGAATACTCCTAGAATTGCTGCCCGTCTTATTTGGGCAATTTCAGAACACATTGATTTAGAAGGTTTGGATCCTCTTTTAGCTGATGACCCAGATGATGCACTGAATATAATTATATCCAAAATCCACAAAATCTTATTCAATGCCGACGCATCTGCCACTGAAACAAATAAGCTGCAAGATATTCAAGCAGTTCTTTTATGTGCTCAAAGGTTGGGATCACGGAATGCTAGGGCGGGGCAGTTGCTCACCAAAGAGCTAGAAGAGTTCAGGGTTGATCCCTTGACTGATTCTGTGAACAAACATCAGGCCCGTATGATATTGCAGAGAATCAAATATGTTTCTAGTCATTCTGACGACAAGTGAGCATCTAATTCTATGTTTTTGAAGTTAGCTGACGATAGTACCTGTTGTTGACTCTAAGCCAATGATATTCCTCAATCCATGAGACTTCATTTCTTACTTGCACATATTAGCTTTTGGTTTGATAAAAACTTTAAAAGCAATCAAAAGATAATCAAAGACGGAATGCAATTAGTATGTGTGGTTTGTCATCATGCCTGATTTTGGATTTTTGTGTTGGTGACTACCTTCACCTCGACAATTGAGTGATTTTTGTTTTATCTGTTCACGCACTGTATGACTATATTAACATCCTTTGCTTAGAAGTTGTAGCCCACTAGCCCTTGGAATTGAACATCCCAAACATGCATGTTTTGGTCTGCACGTTTCCTTGCCTGAGTTAACTGTAGGGGTATTTTAGGTATCTCGTGATTGGTCAATCTTTTTTAAATTAAACTCCACATGTAATAAGAAGTTGCAGTTCTCTTGGACAGAAGGGGTATTATTTGTAACACGCTATATTACACCTTCTTGTTTTACTGCAGATCCACTTACATAATGCTTCTGTCACAGGTGGGCTGGTGTTAGTGAAGCAAGAGGAGATTACCCATTCAGTCATCACAAATTAACTGTTCAGTTTTATGAAGCCTCAGCAGCCCAGGACCGGAAGTTGGAAGGGTTGGTTCATAAGGCTATTCTAGAACTCTGGAGGCCAGATCCTAGCGAATTAACTCTATTATTGACAAAAAGAGCTGACCCTACTTCGCTGAAGGTTCCTCCAAGTGCGCATACATTAACTGGTAGCAGCGATCCCTGCTATGTTGAAGCGTATCACTTGTCAGATCCTAGTGATGGAAGAATCACACTGCACTTGAAGGTTGGACTCAACTCCTAACTACCTTAGATGTATCTACGAGTTTTAACCAGACGTGGCTTGATTGTAAAAATGATAAAAAAAGAAAAAAAGATAAAATTTTGGCTGATGGAGGGCACAATACATAGCTTTTAAGTTAAATAGGATGCGGATTGTGATGTAACTTTTATCTTGCCATTGCAAACATTAAGGTTTGCTAGCCATGACACAATTTAAAGGTTCTTGATACAGTGTAGTAGTATACAACTAGAGGGAAAACAATGTCTCATAGAGCAGGTGTAATTCCTCATCTTGTTTGTTAGTGTTATTGAAGCTTCAGACACCGATTGATGATATAGGAATTTTATAATAGCTATAAATTTATATTACGTTATAATTTATTCTCGAGCTTTGACAATTTGCTGCAGCTTTTAAATCTGACTGAAATGGAACTTAATCGAGTGGATATTCGTGTTGGGTTGTCTGGCGCATCGTATTTCATGGATGGATCTCCCCAAGCAGTTCGACAATTGCGTGATCTAAATTCTCAGGTTCTGTGAAAACTTACTTAGTTTAGTTCTCTATATTAGAATGCTTATAGTTGTTATGCTTATTGGTACAATTCTGAGTAGCTTGTGTTCCAAGTCAAATAGCATCCTAAATTTCTGCCAGTTTTTCCTTGTGTCGAAGTGTGTTTTACACTTCCGTGACTCAGCTTGTTGGCTCACTATGATGATTTATTGATTAGTGTCAGTAAATTATGGGACAAAGGAAAGGGAAATAGAATTGGTGAGGCCCTCTTAATTATAGGAGAAAAGCTTTTTTCAAGGATCAAATATGGCATATGGAAAATGGAAAATGTTCTCACTGCATGTTTTGTTTGGGGAAAAGCAAGTACATGTTCACATTCCTCCTTTGGTAATTCTACACTACAAAAGAGAACCATGGTAGAGTATGAAGAGGCCAATCCTTGAACTTTCTTCCTTCACAAGCTTGTCATTAATCTTGGGATCAAGTTCTAAGCATTCCTCTTTAAGCATAACATATATTGTGAATATGCTAGCTTGTAGGATGGGTGAGCCCATGTGCATTTGTAGTGAGAGTTCAAATATTAAATTTCATGCCTTAATGTGTAAATTGGATTCAGAGGCTTTATTCTTGTCTCTTTAAAATCAAAATCGAGAATGAGAGCGATGAGTGGAGTTTGGGTAAACGTCCCCTAAGCATTTGCAGTTTCTTTACCTTGCTTATGTTTTCATCGTACCTGCCTATACTTGTATGTTATCGTTTACAGATAGCTTTTCACCGGTAAGTGCTTACCGGGCAGCTTAATTATGATGCTTGATCTCATTAAGATTTAAGACATTCTCCAATGATGTAATATTTCCGTTATCTTGGATTTGTTTTGAAAATGGTCCATTTTCATGCATGTAGGAACCAGTATTATGCAGTGTGACTCTGGGTATCTCTCACTTTGAAAGATGTGCTCTTTGGGTTCAAGTCTTGTACTACCCATTCTGTGGCACTGATATTCCAGGACTTGAAGGGGACTATGCTGAGGAAGATCAACAAATCATCAGACAGAAAAGAAGCTTAAAGCCAGAATTAGGAGACCCTGTAATTATGAGATGCCAGCCTTACAAGATTCCGCTAACGGAACTTTTGATGCCCCATAAAATCTCACCTGTCGAGTATTTTCGCCTATGGCCTAGTTTGCCTGCCATGGTGGAGTTCACGGGTACTTATACATACGAAGGTAGCGGCTTTAAGGCGACTGCTGCTCAGCAGTATGGCTCTTCGCCTTTTTTGAGTGGTCTTAAATCTCTATCTGCCAAGCCTTTTCACAGGGTTTGCTCTCACATCATCCGAACTGTAGCTGGCTTCCAGGCAAGTTCATTTTATTTTTGTTTTTATCTCCCCCCTCTCAAAAAGGAGTCCACTTGAAGCTCTGAAACATAATTTTGAACAAATATGCACCTGATAAATGGCAAAATAATAAGACTCCTAATCCGATCGTTAAAGAAGTATGTGCAAGTATAGAAACTTCATATTGTCTTGATTGTTAAGGAGAAAGTTCAAATGAGAACCATAAATAATTTTTAAAACTGTGAGAACCAGTATATGCATATAGAGAAAGGTTCAAATGAGAAACATAACTTCTTAAGAAAACGTGAGGAGCAATCTCGCCACTCATCCGGTCAATAAAGGCGGCTNCACGTCCACCATAACCGAAGATGTGTGGCTGAGATTGCTCCTCGCTTTCTCTTAAATTGACATGCTTCTCGTATGAACCTCCCTCTATGCATATATATGCGTTCATGCATATACACTATCAAAATATGTATTCTGCAATGAGTGTATTCAACGATGCATATCTACTATGTATGCAAGAACATATGTATCGATGCATATACTGATTGAATCAATACATGTATATAATGGTTCTCGATCTTTTCCCTGATTGTGAACTATCAAATAGCCCCATTTGGCACAAGGAAAGAGTAAAAAATAGACTTGTTTCTATGGATGAAGTATTTCCGGTAATAGAGCAATTCATGCTAGAATCTTTATTACCATGATACCATCACATCGACTTTTCGTTACTGGGTGATTGTGTATGGAGCAATTGAACATGCCCACTAATTCTCTGCTTCTGCTTTATAAGCAGATTTTTAATTCCTCCTCCTTCACATCCAGATTGTGTTGTTTTTCTTTCAAGTACTCCAAGCATCTCGAAATAAATGTCCACAATTAAAAAACACAAGTTTTAGGAATGTACAAGTGTTAACATTTTAATTAAATAATGACAGTTATACCCTTCATATTAAAGGGTGTAATTATTTCATTATTAAGGGTATAACCGGAAAGTGGACACTTATCTTCAGGACAAACTAAAATAAGCATGTCGACTCCTATTTTGGGACGAGGGGAATAATTGAAATAAAGTCACAATTTGTAGCAAGTTCTGTAGCACACCAGAACCCGCTTGTTGATCGAAGATTATATTTGTCTTGAACAGCTATGCTTTGCTGCAAAAACATGGCATGGAGGCTTCTTGGGTATGATGATATTCGGTGCTAGTGAAGTGAGCAGAAACGTAGACTTGGGTGATGAAACGACCGCTATGATATGCAAGTTCGTGGTAAGAGCATCAGATGCAGCAATAATAAAAGAAGTTGGATCAGACCTGCAGTCTTGGTGTGATGACCTTACTGATGGGGGTGTCGAATACATGCCTGAAGACGAAGTCAAGGTGGCCGCTGCCGAGAGACTACGGATATCCATGGAACGAATAGCATTGCTTAAAGCAGCTCAACCTCCTCCTAAGGCCCCAAAAATCGATGAAGACCCAAAAGATGAAGACACCGACGACGACGACGATGATGATAAGAAAAAGACGGAAAACGGGGAGGAGGGAAAGAAGAAACACAAGGGACCAACAACATTATTTGAGTTAACACCGGAAGAAGTCGAGCATCGGGCTCTTCAAACAGCAGTGCTACAGGAATGGCATGCACTCTGTAAAGACAGAAATACGAAAGCTAAATAAATAGGTACATTTTGCAGGGAAATTTTGCATAGCTTTCTTTTTTAACCCCTTTTATGGGTGTGGAGTTGTATTTGTTGTTGAAGGTGTTTTCTTGTTTTCACATGATTGTTGGTTATGTTGTATTCTTTACACAATTAGTCACTTTTTCAAGCATATAGCAGCAAGTGTTTTCTGTTTTTGTAAGGGGTGGTGAACTGCTTAAGTGGATCTAATTTGAATTCTTTGTATTTTTTTCTCTTCAAAAGTAGCTGCTATACACTTATCAAATAAATCAAAAAAAGCCCACCATTATACTTGTATTTTTATTTGCAAAAGAATGGGTGGTGACATACTGACAAAAGGTCTAGGATGGATGTGATAGAATATCCTATCTATCTCGGATTTAAGTCCAGACGCTAGCATCTTGTGGTCAGCCTTTAGTCTCGGACGGTCGTATCTTAATTACCAAATTTCCAAGGATGTAATTAAGGCAAAGCCTAGATGAATCTTTAAAAAAAGGAATCCTATCAAACGTACCTAAATATTGCTCCTTCTAGCAATGCGTTGGTTCATAAAGTTACTTCTCATACATGATATAACTTGCAGGTGAATGAATTGTGAAAAGCTTTTAAGGTTTTAATATATCATGGATGGTTTAGTAATTTACTGATCTTATCATGTTTGTTTCACTTTTTTCACCTAGGTTTGGAGGGAGGAAATGCATCTTTTGTCCCACACGGTCTGTCCCAGCCTAATGTTGCTTCAAACATGGGACAAACTAGTTTTGTTCTATCCAGTTTCAAGTTATGGTTGGGTTCCGATGAGACATGCTAAATTTGATGAGAAGCATGAAAAGTGGTTTATCAACAATTAGATGAGAACTGGACAAACATTAGGTTGAGATGCCTTCTAGGTTTAAAAGTATTTTTCACACTTTTCACAAAAAGTGACATTCTCACATGATACCATGCCTTATAGGTTTAACTAGAAAACATAGTAAAGTAGTTGCACACAACAAATATAATGACCTCCAAAAACAAATTTAATTCATCGACGAAATTCCCACTAAAAGGGACCAAGCAGCAGAAAATAGACTGGCAAAAAAAAGGCTAATTTACTAGTATGATTCGCGTGTATCGTAATTCATGGACTAGAAGAGGTGACAAACAAAATCTGAAATAAGCTGAAATCATGGCAATTCAACTGCATTCATAAATTGAACTTCTGAGGAACACTATCAAAATCATCAAAGTCAAATCGTTGCCGCTCTCTCCCAACCTGAACAAATCACAAACATTAAGTTACGCTTTCAAGAATATTATTTTTTTTGTTCAAAGTCATATGGGGATCGAGAAGCTATACCTTAGACAGGTAAAGGGGGTCGCATGACATAGACTCATCCATTGTTGTCAGCTTCTTTGACAATTTCATGATTCTGGAACAGTGGAATGACAAAGATCCAAGATATTAGTTCACCAGCACAACAAACGAAGGAGATTAATAAGAAAAACGGAAAAATAACTACTTAGTTTCTGTTCTTTATAAAAAGCATCACATTCAGCATATATGATTCAACCCGGTGGTTCCAAACAATTCTTCAGCAGCTGAAGAACTCTGTTTTAAACATGCTCGGTGGTCATAGGGGTTTATTAGTCTTTTCACTTCTTGTTCAAGATGTTGGGACTAGGCAGTTTTTTCTATCATTACCTACAAGAACATTCCAGTTTCCCTTCAACACTTTGTATACTCTATTTCCTCTATAATTAAATCCCACTACATTCGCTCAAGCACTTGAGGATTAGACATGAGTAAAAGCAATGGATAAAGAGGTCAATTCTCTTGAATCCAATAAAGCACGTTTCTAGCCACGTAACTTTCTAGGATGACTGCAATTGGTTGAAAATGGGATTATAAAGTAAAAATAGTAAACTCAACGAGAATTTGAGAGGTTTAAGGCAAGTCTGGTAGCAAAGGTTTTTTATTCAAACAGCAGAAATTGGCTATAAAGATATGTTTGCACTGATTGCTAAAATGATCATCGTGTGTTACTTACTTGCTATTGTTGTCCATTAGGGTTGAATTATTTAGCAATCAGATACCAATAAAGCATTTCTGAATGGAGGTGGCAGTAGGAAGTATATATGGCTTTGCCAGCAAGTTATAAAGCCCAATGGTTCAAGGACAATGTGCAAATTAGTCAAACGCTTAAAGTAAGCAATCTGTCAATGTTTGCAAAGATAACTATGTTTTTATTGGCTACAAGATACCTCAAAGTCATGATGATTACCCTTTCGCTCCTAGACCTCACAATGGTGTTTGGATTCTCTTAGTATATGTTGATGATGTACTAATTGCAGGCAATGACATTGACATCATAACTCAAATGAAAAGATCTTTTTATCATGCTTTCAGCATCAATGATTTAAAAGCACTATAAGGGGCCGTTTACTAAACACTTACCCGAGTAAGTACTTACCAAGTCATATTACCTACCGGATGCATATGGCAAGGACCAAGAATCTTACCCGAGTAAGAGCGAAAGCAAGGATGAGAGTCTTACCCCGATAAGTGAGAGTCGTTGTCTCTTACCATGGTTAGCACTTACCGGGTAAATTGTTGCATACGGTACAGTTTTTGTGGACTAAAATCTTACCCGGTAAGTTAGTGATAGTGTTGGATTTTGTTGGGAAAGCGTTTGGTAAACGGGGCCTAAATATTATTTGGGTAGAGAATATTTTGAAGATGGTAATAGGCTTATTGATCTCGTTTCGAATCAATGGAAGTATGGCCTGGGTTGCTCATTCTTTGATCAATGGACGTTTACATTGTTATTTTTTTTTGTCCAAGGCAGGTCTTTGGAACCAATATGCACCTCCAACCCAGTTCCACAAGGGCAGGTGCAGGTATGAACAATAAAAATGATACACCTCATTCTGAAAATATGCTTCAGTGTAGTTGTTCCATAACATTGCTTAAGAGGCTAAAGACTCTGGTTTAGTTGTACATCATGATTGTAGGGGCTATTGGTATTTGTGCTTCTTGTGCAAAATGTCCAAAGAGGTAACTAATTCTTTCCAAGTGACAGTTGGCTAAGTCATCATTACCGACTAGAATTGTTTATTAAATAGGCTGGCTCTTTTCCTAAAGAAGGAATCTCAAATTCTAGATCTTCTGCATCTATCTATTTCTTTGGTCAAAATGTGATATTAACTAGAATTTAAATGCAAAGTTCCTAAAAATGATGTAGTTTACAAGTGTTAGGTGGTCAGAAAAGTTGCTTCATTCAGGTATGTTCATAGCTGAAAGATAAAGTATCATATGGCCGGAAAGTGATCTAGAGGCTTCTCAAGTATATGCCGAACTGCCTGCACCATAGGCATCAACAATCTACTAAGACAGGAACAAGCTTCTTGTCAGCGCATGTGGTATTTTGTATGTTTTGTATGGTAAGAAAGTAAAATGGCAAGTCCTCAAAACATAAATTTTATTAATCTATTCCTTGAGTTCTCTTATAGTACATGATTATAAACATTAGCAATTTGAATATCATACAGTTCATACCTTTGAATTGATGAATCAATATGCTCAATCATTTCACATGTTTTATATTGCTCAGGATCCTCAAGGAACCTAACCATACCATCCTTCTGGTTGATAGTTGCATAGATCTCGCCATCCTCAATCTTTCAATAACATATGAAATTGAAAAGTTAGTTCAAAACCCTCAAATTGAGAATGTTGGCATTGAAATTTACCAAAACAGATCCCATATTCTAGTTACCATTTCAAGTACATGCATTTCAGCCTCCTTAGGGGTATTTATCTGTGCGGTGTTGGCTATGTCTTGGAGGGATAAAGTCAAATACGTCTGGGTCAACCTCTGAATGTTTCGCTTGTACATAGATGACACAACCTGTTTTACCAATCCAAGATTGTTTCCCTGCAAAGGAAAAAGTGTAGATTGTTTACATATGTTCAATGTTCATAACTTGAAACACAAAAGTAGCAGAACCAAATTACAAGCTAAAGTAGACCAAGGAACTCACACTCTCAAACTTCTCCTGGTTCGCTTGGACAAATGCCTCAAGTTCTGAAATATTTCCAGTGCTGTAACTATTTGCCAACTCAATGTAAGGCTACTTGGAACGGAAAAGAAACAACGTATCAAGGTTTGTTTGAACTAGAAGAGTATGCACGTATTGTATGAACATCAGTATTTAAGTAAATGAAATAGCTACGAAGACAGTCAACAATAATTACTCGTGGCCCAGATAAGAAGAAGAATACACCAACAATCAGATGCTAGAAATTACCTGAGAAAAGTTCTTTAGATTCCTTTGAGCGACTGAAGAAGTATACTTAGGAAAACTGGCAGAAAACTGCAATCAGTAACAAAAATGCAATTGATCAAGAAGGAGAAGCTGCCTTAGTTTGATAAAGTTAAGACCTCATTCAGGTGATAGTATAAAAAAAATCTGGTCACCAAACTTTTGGACTATAACATACATGAAGACGGCTATGATGCGGATAATAACCACCATTAAATATCGTCTTCCAGTTGAAATTTTAAGTAAATCAAACGTGCGCGGTATATCTCGAAAGTAGGATTTGGAGGGATACTGAGGTAGGATGTACATCTTAATCTCACCTCAACCCCTAAGATCAAGTAGATGTTCCCATGAAGACCCCCGGCTTATGCATGATGCAAAATTTCCACCAAATGATGATCATTAGACTTCCTAATAGAATTGGGCTAGAGCTCCCAGTCGTTTCTCACATATATGATTCTTCTCTAGACTCTAAAACCATTTACAAGTAAACTTAGATGCTTGCAGTCTACATAATAAACGGCATAATATCTCCACTCAACATCAATATGCTGCTCCCCATAAGACAATTCATGTTTTGCACACCAACTAACAAATACAGTATTACAGTTGCATGTTCTTATATGCTGATTGCATATGCCATGAGCCAATATAATTTAGGAATTCATATCCATGACTCATGAGTATGAGAAACACACCTGGCGCAGGTGAATGAGTGAAACCAGTATGTATTTCTTGTACGCTTCAACAGCTATAGCATTCATGGAAGACATAGGAGCAGTCACCACCTGAAGAGACGATGGAGCAAGAATCAAGAACAAATCAAACAAATATAAGCACTTATATTATGGATGTATAGTAGAACAAAATGTAAAAGAAATGAGTTAATTGGAAAGGCAAGAAATAGTGGATTAACACACGTTGTGGAAGAGTTCCAATGCTTTGGCCATACGTTTTTGTCCTATGCAAATCATCCCCCTAGCAGATAACCAAGTAGAGCAAGAAGATTAGCGATATTCTTTATTGGCGATGTATTACCAAAAACTTAAAGGTTTGATTGCATATGCCATCATGGAGAAGATAGAAATTCAAATCATCTAGGATCAAATAATTTGATTAGGATATAAGTATAAGTAGGCAATAGAAAGCCACTTAATTAACGTGAACATCAGTATATATGAAGACTTGCCATATAGTTTCAAGTAACAGAACAATTGCTTCAAGTCTAAGAAGAAATAATTCACAATTTCATATGTACATGAAGGATATAGAGAAAATACTCTTAATATTCCCCAAATGATGACAATACAATCAGACTAACTCACCCATAATAGCAGTATAGGAAAAAGTCTCTTGGTTGATCAACTTCAAGTATATCATCCTCCAAAATGCTATAACCAATTTTATAGCATTTCGCCGACAAACAGACTTGGAGAAAGTCTGGATGTAAAGGAGTTAAATGCTCAGAGGACAGCTGAACCTTGCGAATAGCAGTCAGCAGAGGTGCCACAGCTCTCATAGGGGCACCAAGAACCATTACTTGCTCATGCAATCGTTTACAAACGGATATAACTGCACCAACATAATCACTTCGTAATTCATTAATACGGCATACAAGTACTATGAGGTGTATACACATTGAAAATGTAGAACTATACATTTTTCGGGAACCAAACGTATCTGCTCTACACTGCACATATCAATAAATCTCACAACAGACAGAACTAGTTCATTTGCCTGTGCTTCTGGAATTGGACCTGCTGTACATGCTTCCCTGAAAAAAAAAATTGGACACTGGGTCATTTGATGCATTCTCGTCACGAGCATCCTAATAATTGTACCCAAATAAACTTCTTTGATTTATTTTCCTCCTTTTCTACTCTTTTCCTTATATGAGAGAGGGAGTCAATAGCCAGCAAGGAAAGCGGATGCTGCTATTTTTTCTTAGTGACAACAAGAACCAACATTCAACAAATGTGGTCAGGAGTACTTACAGTCAAGCATCATCCAACTATTAGGAGCAGACAAACATTACAAAGGCATGTGGTTACAACACTTGCTCATTGCGGACAGTTATTTACAGGCATTAATTATACTCCCAATAGATATCAACTTCCCAACTTCACATTAAAACAACAAATAAATACAAACACACCTCAAACCCTAGTAGACGCATAAGGCAAAATAAGCAGCATAAAACAATCAACAAAACACTAAATCACATGATCACGAAACCTAACATGATAACATGAATCAAAAGAAGTAAGCAATTTGTTTCAAAATTCAGCAGATCATGCGGACAGAGGTAATTAATACAAACAACAATCACAAGATCAAAAGCAACAAACAACACAAATCAACACTTAGCAGTTGGCAGATACGTACTAACAATAAACCATCACTAAAAAACCCTAAATCTCATGAAACTGATTCCATTCTTGAAACAAACAAGGCAACCGACGAGAATTGCATAAAAACGACTTACAGAACGTAGAGGTAACCAAGGGAATGAATGGAAGGATCAAGCCGAGTGAGAGATGATGCAAAAGTTGCAGCCTGAGACCGGATTACGTCCTCGGATTGCTTCAAAAGATTGTTCAAGTGACTTACATCTTGAGAACTTCCCGATAACCCTTGGATTTCAGCCACCAGTGAATCTACTGAGTTCACATTCAAGTTCATGATCTCCTCTCCTCCTCTTCTACTGATGATACTGCTAGGCTTTTTCGCTTCAGGTTTTTGGTTTATATACTTCGATTCATTAGAGGAGGTAAAAATCCATCAATGAAGAGGGTTCTTATTAATGGTTTCGGGTCAACCCGTTTGATCTGGTTTTGGGTCAACCCGGGTTTGGTAACCCAATGGGCCTCATGAAGCCCTACTCAGTAATTTGTGACAAATTAAAACAATTATTTGTATTTCTGTTCTGGTTCCAATTTAGTTAGTACTGGTCTGATTGACATCGATTATTTAAAAATAATAATAATAACGGCAAGCTAACACACATACATACATTCTCGGGTATCCGGGCTTCTACTTAAGGGTGTCACCCGACTAATCCCCGTCGACTGTGGCTCAACCCAATCAAGGGTAGTGAAGTGATAATAGTGGATCTGAATATCGATTATAGTTGATTGATAGTATTACATCTAAGTATATAAATTTGTTTGGTACAAATTATTATTATGATACTAATTTATATGATTATTTATTAATTAAATTAGTTGATGATGAAACATGTTTTTTGTATTGCTTGGCATTACCACTTATTGTTCTTTTCTTCTTTTGAAACTTAGTTCTCAATCTAATTTTGAATTGCCATGTTATCTTACTGTATGGCTGTCTGTCTCTCGTAGGGATGGAAACGAAACGGGTAACGTATCTCTCATCCCCACCCCAATTAATAAACGGTGAATGAGTTCATATGATAATTACTATAATTAACTCCGATCACTACCATTGTTAAATTTATTATTTTCATTGATATAATAGTACCTTTTTATTTAACAAATTTGCCATAAAGTTTTAAAAATAATCTATTTTTATCAATAATTTTTTTTAAACAACGAGATTTACCATTAATATCAAAAAGCTAGGATCCAAATACAAAAGCAACACGCCTACAACCACGATTTAAAACAAACAGACCAAATAGCACCTAAGCCAACCGACCAATTACCAAACACGGGGACCAAAAAGAAACCAAACAAGACTGAGAGATTAGAGACCTGTGCAACAACAGTTGAACTACAAGGTGTAATCCAACTGCAAAATAACGAAACAAGCCCATGTATATCTCTCTAAAAGTTGCTAATAAGAGCGGTTGACGCAAATACAATGTGAAACTGTTGTTTCTCGAAAACTCCTCGATTTTTAAGAGTGCGTGTCTGCTTACTATTCACCTACAGCGGTGATGTGCAGAAACCGACCAGCTATCGCCGAGGACATCGTCGCTGCATAAAAAGATTACTTTGTGCGTTGATCCACAACTCGCAAAAGCCAATCATTCTAGCGACATACTGAAGGTTTGCAAGCAATAAGTCCCCACCCAAACGCCCGGCTAATCAAAAGGACCGAGTCAACGATCTCGAATACACGTCGACCCTAGCTTTTTAGCAGCATCGACCCACCCCACCCTGTTGCCGTCATTAACAAAACCTGCACCGTCGAGGAAAACCTGTCAATCAACAAGTCAGCCATAGAATAACAGTACACCACATCACGAATCAACAAACTACGACATAAATAAAATGGGTCCCGTGTCTCATACCATGGACTACAAAAGCAGATCCACCTGCGATTACGTCGAGACCAAGCCATTCCCAAAAACTGCACAACATTCAATTGTGTATCCGTTATTCCTCATTCTGTCGTTGCCCTCATTCAATTGCAACTTCTTGCAAGCCAAGCAAGCCAATCTACATGGCGATTTTTTGGATCTTTTGTTGAGCCATTCGTACGCCATTCTTTGTCACTCGAAGAATTTGTCATTTGCCTGAAATTTAAGCATCAGATTGTTCTTATGGTTCCAAAGTAAATACAAAAATGTCCATTCAGTGTCCACCCACCACGAGTTACCTTTCGTCGCATTTAGTATCTCGACGTCTTCTTGTAGTAACGACGACAACGTTCTTATCACCTCTAGATTTTTGTTCCACCATCCCTCAACCCGGTTCGACACTCTTTTCACTTCCGTACACCCCATTAGTGCATACTAAATGTCCTCGACCCCTTTCCCACACATTGGACACAAAATCAAGCCAAGATCAAGTCCCTTGTCATTAAGTGCCACCCGAGTGGAAATCCTACCAAGCCTATGCCTCCGCATAAAAATATTTACTTTCTTAGGAACTAACGGGCACCACGTCTTTGGCTCACCCAAAATTGCTCCATCCTCCCCACCTATTTCCTCCATACATTCCCTACATTTATCGGAGCACGTGCAAGTTGATGGTCTATAAACCATGAACACCAAAAAATACAATGGACTTTAGTGTTTGGAATGTTTAAATCATTGGACAAATTTTTTTGAAACAAATATATCATTAAACTTTTCAAAAGTTGTTAACTAAATTAATGGACTTTCTAAACCCTATTAGATACATTCGTATGACCTATAAAGCTAGTAAATATGGTAAAATAATTGAATAAAGTCCAAAACACCCCAACAAACTTTCATACCTTGAACAATTAAATGCCTAGACATTTTTTGAAAGAATTTAAAAAAACGTTGTAATATTGTCGGTTAATCGATGATTTTCTTTTCTTTTTTTTCTTTTTTTTGATAAAGGAGAAAAGATGTTGCCGATACATTTTTAACATAGAAATAATAGATACTTTGGATTTTTTTTATTCTAACCAAGTTTCAAAAAAAAAATAGTTTAAATAGGGAAATGATAATACAATATAGTTTTTTTTTAAATTTAGGGATTTTTAGCAAGATACCCAAAAATGAGAAAAAAAAATTCCCAGAAAAAGAAAAAAAGACATAGTTCGTATGTTTTTAAACAAAATTACAACAGAGATTTTGGATTTTCTTTTTTCAACAGATTTTGAAAAGTCATTGACTTATTTATTTTAAAAAGTTCTCTAAGCACTTAATCATTATAAACACTAAAATCCATTAGTTTTTTTATTTTTAGATTTTTCTAGATACAAAAATAACGAATAAAATAGTCAAATTATTCGACGCCATGTTTTGACCTAATGTTTCATTTTGTTTTAGAAAATCATTAAAGTACGAATTACCTTTTTAATCCTCGTGGTATCCGACTTTTTAAGTCACTGAATTCATGGTCTCTTATGTTTAATTATAAAATATCAAATTGACATAAGCTACCTACATATATTTATATACGTTATTTACAAAAAAAAAATGTTTGACCTTTATTAAGGTTGTCTTTGGTAAAAATAAGCTTACTAATAAACTAGCTTATAATTTAGTATATGTATGGATTAACCATAAACTAGCTTATTGAAATGCTAGTTGGAATAGCTTTTCAGAAAGTTTTTTATAGTTTTTTCTAATTATACTGTTATTAATATATATTTTTTTGAATGACAGATAAACTCACACACACGTTCCCACGGTATCTGGGATCCATTCGGGCACTCGACTAATCCGCGTCGGTCACAAACCGGCCCGAAGGCCGGCTCGGAACCTGGGTAACTCTGCTTGCTACCGCGGGGGTTCGAACCCGGGTAGTCACGGATACTATCCACTGACCCTCCTAGAATGTTACCTTTACCACTGGACTAGACAAATTTTGTTATTATACCACAAGATATTTTTTTTTTTGGTCATTTTACATATTAATAAACTAGTTTTTACTTTTTACCAAACATACTTTATTCATAAGCTAGTTAATTTATCAGCTACCAACTAGCTTATTAATCAACAACTAATTTATCAGCTAGTTTGCCAAACACGGTCTTAAAATTCATACATGATTTATTAGTGTTTATTATATCAATATGTTTTAAAATGTTCCCGTGTATAATTAACTAGCATGTCATTAAAAATCATTTTTATCGACTCAATTGATGTAACATATGACTTTGAGAAATTTTATAAAACCCAAGATATCTTCATGAATCTCTTATTAACTATCTTTTCTGACTTTAAATCAAAGTTTATATTAAGAGCTCAAGGACACTCTTATTAAGTTTAACTAATAACTCTTAACAAAGTAACAAATGAAACCAAATAAGGATTTCAATCAACTAAGCAATATTAAATTTATGTTCAGTATTCTTCTCAATGATCAAAACAATTTCATGGCAATAATTCATTTTTTTTTTCAAATAAAAACTTTTGCTAGTAGTCTTTAGTTTTGATCACGGTGATGATGAATTTGTTGAATTTGACACCGTATATTTTGGCCAACCTCTTTTATTTACTTTTAAATTTTCATAAAATTGGACCATTGTCTTCATATATGTTAACTTAATAGACCATTCAAGCTAGTGCTCAACAGGGACGGCATAAAAAATGAAACCAGCGAAGAAAATCGAAACCTCAAATAAACGGCTTGAGTTCGGAGACAATAAAATGCTCAAGTATACCCAGTTACATAATTATTTTTAATATGTTGGATGCATTCTAACTTTATGGCTTTAATTTTCTTTCAGATATGTTTGTATTCAATAATGTAATATAATTTTAGTATAATCATTTTCCGAAACTCGTGGTAAAATTTAAACGCTGACTATCCTCACGGTGAAAAATAACCGTTTAAGTTAATTAAACCGTTATCCATGCGATGAAAAATACCCGTTTATGCTAAACGACTATACCCGTTCCGCCGATTACCCAAAGATAATCCCCATTTAAATCCCCACAAAATTTTAAACTATGGGAACGGTTTTTTAAACATATAAGGTTGCGTTTGGTATAGAGAAAAGAATTGGAAATAATTGGAAATGGAAATGGGGTGGAGAATTATAATTAATCTCTTGTTTGGTATCATCAAATAAATGAAACAAAGAAATGATGGCTTATGTCGTTGGACGGCAACATTGGGCGGCAACTCTCTACGGCTACTCTCGTTGTCGGAGATGCACAGGTCGTTGGCCGTCGGAGGTGGTCGGCCATCGTCCGTCGTTGCCGACGCCGGTGGTCATCGGAGGTGGTCGTAGGCCATCGACCGTCCTCGCCGNGGTGGTGGTCGGAGGTGGTCGTCGGAGGTGGTCGTTGGCGGTCGTCGCAAATGTAGGTGGTCGTCGGATTTGAAATCGAACAACACCAACTATCTCCATTATTCTCAAAATGGAAAGAATTGCATTTCTCTAGTTTTACACTACAATGATTTCCTAGAGAATTCCATTTCTCCAACCGAAAAATGATGTCAATTATCCCAAACAAGATATTCACATCCATTTTCATTTCTCTGCTTCCAAATCTCTGTACCAAACGACCCATAAGAGTAATTTAATAAATTTTTTACAAACATTAAAAGATATCTTTATTTTGAAGCGATGTTGTAGATACTAAAAACAAAATAATACTTGGTAATCGTCGATTCAAACATAGCTTTATGAAAAGAAACCAAAACATGTGAAAAAATCCATTTGAATTTCTTTTGAAAACATGTGAAAACCAATGGAATTTGACATCTAAATAGGACATCAAACAAAAAACAAGAAAAGAAAACATTATCTCCATATAATATCTTAAAAGTAACAACTTGCAAATTGTTTATGATAATATATAGATCATGTTTCCAAATCTAACACTATTAATCTTGAAAAATAAAATCTCTTATTGTTTTTTAATCCTTATAAGTTGATGGTGGTTTAAATAATTTTATTTCAATTTAACATTATTATCCAATTTCAACTATATTTTTGTTTTCATCATAAAAGTATGTAATTCGATATTAAAAATTATGGCATTGTGAAAATTGTTTATTCCATGGATTTAAAATTTTACAAAAATGGTTAAACACGGCTAACGGTGGTTATAGTATTTTACTCTTAAGCTATTGTAATATTTTGAATCTCAAATCAACAATTTAATCAAATAACTTTGAATTCAACTTGAAATTATAACAAAAATTACTGGTAGACAACAACTTTAAGCTATATCCTATAAAAAGTATAAGAGCATCTCTAAAAGAAAATTGAATATTTTAGGAACCTTCCCTTTTTAGCAGGTTATTCAAAATGAAGAAAATAAGAGATAAAATTAATTAAAGTCTTCGAAAATGATAGTTTAGGAAAATGAAATGCTATTCTATTATTTCTATTTTCTATCAATGAGTATTCTTAAAATTAAATGTTTAAAAGAGAACTTTTTTTATGAGATTTTAACTTTTGATTTTTTATTTTTGAAAATACGTTGAAGATACTTCAGGACTCACCAATCTAGTATTTCTATCATACGAAACTAGTAATACAATTGTGCTTGGAAAAGAAACATATAATTTATTTGTAAATAAAAAACAAATTTGAAAAGGAAAACAAGAACAATTAATTATTGGGTGATTATACCATATAAAGTAAATGGGTTGACTTAACTTCAAAGCTCATAAATCACATTTTTTATGGTACCAAATAAGCAAACATGATTACTTACTTTGGTTTCCATTTCTTTTTTGGAACAAAACCATTCATGCATTACACTTTTTTAATCAAAATGAAAATGAGGATACAAGTTCTAATTAAGGGGTCGTTTACTTGACGCTTACCTGGTAAGTGCTTACCGAGTTAATTTATCTTATGGGACCAACATGAAAATGACAAGAATCTTACCCGGTAAGAGCTATAGCATGAACCAGTTACAGAGATAGCATAAACCGAGAGTCTTACCCGGTAAGTGAGATCCACAACTGTTACCCGGTAAGAGCTTGGTGGGTCAATTGTTGCGTACGATACCGTTTTGAAAGACTAAATATTGTCTGATATGATAGTGGTAGTGTTTAATTTTACCGGTTAGCACTTACCGGATAAGTGTTCAAGTAACGGCCCCTAACTTTTATAACGTTATTAATGGGATTGCTATTTGCATCATTTGGGTTGTATTGAGAATGTAAAAAGATGCATTGGAAATGTAAAAAGGGGAAATTGATGTTGATGGGTGTGAGAGCAATTCACTTTTTTTGGGGTGTGATTGGTAATAAAAACGATGTAAATAGCCCACCCCGTTATTAATTATATAAATAAAACATAGCATAATCAAATGAGAAAATAATTATTTTAACCATTTTGAAAAATCAAATTCACCTCCTAACCATTCTCTCCCTAAAATTCGTGAAATACCAGCCACCCCTATTAGCGGCTCCGGCGAGTTTTCCGGCCAAAATCAACACCGGCGGCGAATCTGACGCAAGTCGCTATCGGAAGCAACCCCTATTAGCGGTCAGGGTGACGTGGCATGCTCCCATTGGTCCACGTCACTCCACGTAGGCACCACATCACCTTAAAGCTGCCACCTATGCCGCTATCGGCCCTATTAGCGGCACCCATGACGTGGCGCGCTCCTATTGGCCCACGTCACTCCACGTGTATGTCCCCTCAGCCGCTATCCTTACATACCCCTATTAGAGGCACCTCAACCTTACATACCCCAATTAGAGGCACCCCGCCACCTCCCAATGACACTCTCTTATTGGTCCACTCCACCGCCCACCTAAGCACCCACCCCTAAACTCTATCATATTTGTCGTCGGGATGTGTTTGGCCGGAAAATTTGGCCGGAGCTGCTAATAGGGGTGGCCAGATAGGAGATCGATAGGTATTCCATGAATTTTAGGGAGAGGATAGTTAGGAGGTGAATTGAAGTTTTCAAAATGACTAAGATAATTATTTTCTCTAATCAAATTAATGTATCACTATTAAGTCTATTTTTATTAGTAAATACAGGTTTGTATGGAATCCAAAGGGTGGGTCAGTAGTGGTGTGAATCACCTTCTAACATGGTCTTATTCTTGGGTGTGTCAGTTAAAATGTTAATAAACACACCAAGTCAACAAAAACACATTCAGACACCACTTTGGCTTACCACAGACAGACTCACAGAGCCCTAGGGCCTAGACTCCCCCTTGGTTTCAGCCTCCTGCTAATTATATAACATTAAAAATTAAAAAATAAAGTTAATATTGGGTTATGAAATTAAATCCTGAAAATTCAAAATTAACCCATAGAGAAATGATTCCTTTAACATGATCATAATAACTTATTTAGGGTGAGTTTGAATATGATTAATAATGATAAAACAAAAAGTTGTTTTGGGAAGTTTGAAGGATTTAAAGAAATACCTATGTACTAGTTTAATGGACTTTCAGAAGTAAATATATATTGGGTATAAAAAGCATGCACCTTATATTTAAGTGGTTTTTCGAGAGATTACCAAATATGATATCAATAAAAAAAATCGAAAAACTTCCTTGAAATCAATTAAAAAAATCCATCAATCATCGACCAAAAGAACTTGAAAAATTCTCTCAAACCAATGGAATATGCTAGTAACACATCGGGCTTACTCGTAAGACGCATTATTGCATATTGCTCGAAAGATCAATTACATTTAGAAAAATGTATTTTACGCCCAAATCGACAAAGTTAATTTTTAAATTTTCACTAAAATCAAAACGTATTGACTTTTCCACATGATCAAATTGCGACTTTATAGTCCTTTGATCCCCCTGAAAAATGTGTACACCTTTGACAAAAAAAACCCTGAGCTTAACTTTGATTGTTGTCTTACATTTGGTATGACATCAAGACACGATATGACTGAGTGGACTAACACAAAAACAACAGATATATGTCGAGAATAGTAAAATTTTAAACTACCGATATCAAATTTAAACCAAAAAAGATATGTAATATTTTTCTGGCCTAAGTCACTTTCACTTGTTTAAGTCCTATCCCTTTCTGTTTTCTATTTAGTTTTGTTTGTATACCAAACACAAACACACCATAAAAAAATTATTGTTATTATATAATAATTAAATCACTTTTTTTTAAAAAGAGTCCCACTGTACAGAAAGAGTTTTATTTGTTTGCCAGCTACCTATATCCTTGTCATATAGCCACTTAGCACCTTAAAACAACCATTTCCCATTTGTCCTTTCTCACCTCTGAAAATATTACCTGCTGCAAGTGCAAATGCAATCAACCCCACAAATCTTTTTATCTTGATTTCACATCTCCTTTCTTCTTCTTCTTCTTCTTCTTCTTCTTCTTCACTTCAACAATGGCAGAAACCCACCATTAAATGCTCCACCACTGTCTTCTTCGGTGCTTCCAACTACCTCCATTATTCACACCTCTTATTCTTCTTTTATTAACAACACCCACGTTATCATTTCTTTTACACACACCACACACACTGCATTAATTGCACACACAACCAAACCCACCATTCTGTTTTTGGTTGTCTCCTTTGTACTCTTTTTTTCTTTCTTCTTTTAATAACTTCCTCTCTAAAAACCAGCTTCCCCAACATTCTCTTTTTAACTAACTTTATCTTGCTTCTTTTCACTTTGTGGACCTTGAAAGAACAAAAGCATTCATTACTCCAAATCTTTAACACCCATTTGGATTTGGGTTTCATTTCTGTTTCTCTTTTTAATAATGGGTTATCTCAGATTCATGCTTTTAATGCTCTGACCCCCCCTAAAGTTGAAAACTTTGGTTTCATGCTACTCATGTGCCTTGTCTTTTATCTCATTTCTTGTGCTAATTTCATCAATCTTTAATGGGTTTTCTTGGTAGTTTTAAGGAGGTTGATCTAGGGTTTCATTGAAGTTTTTCTGTGAGATGGGGTTGTATTGCTCAAATTTGGTGTTGTTTTTATTGTTTATTTCATGGGGTTTCTTTATCTCAAACACCAATCAATTACAAGCAACTCAGACTCAACTTCTTATCCAGCTCAGGAAGCATTTGGAGTACCCATTGCAATTAAGCAATTGGGAGAACTTCAATGGTGATTTCTGTAATTTGGATTCAAACCCACAAGTTACCATCAAATGTGAGGGTAATTCAGTCACTGAGCTCAAGATCATGGGAGATAAGCTTTCAAAGGTCAGTGATTTTCATGGGTATGCAGTAAAAAACCAAACTTTATCTGAGTCTTTCTCCATTGATTCATTAGTGGTAACATTAGCAAGATTGAACACCTTAAGGGTTCTTAGTTTAGTGTCTTTAGGAATCTGGGGCCCACTTCCTGATAAAATCCATAGACTATCCTCTCTTGAACTCCTGGATTTGAGCTCAAATTTCATGTTTGGTTCCATCCCAGATGAGATTTCAAGACTTGTAAAGCTTCATACTTTGACACTAGATGGGAATTTCTTCAATGAATCCATTCCAAGTTGGCTAGATTCGATGTCGAACCTCACCATTTTGAGCCTGAAGAACAACAGACTAAAGGGTCAATTCCCTTTTTCAATTAGCAAGATCACAACACTCACTGATGTTGCTCTATCTCACAACAACCTCACCGGAGAATTACCGGATTTGAGTGCGTTATCCGCTTTACATTTGTTAGATTTAAGAGAGAATCGTTTCGATTCCGAACTCCCATTGTTGCCTAGAGGAGTTACCACAGTTCTTTTGAGCAATAACTCATTGAAGGGCCGAATTCCTAGAGAATTTGGCGAGCTTGATCGGCTGCAACACCTTGATCTTTCGTATAATGCCTTGGTGGGTTCCCCGCCATTCGCGCTCTTCTCGTTGCCAAACATAAGTTATCTAAATCTTGCATCCAATATGTTAAGTGGGTCCCTTCATGATATCATCAAATGTGGAGATAATCTTGGCTTTGTTGATATTTCGAGCAATAGCTTAACGGGTAGGCTTCCTTCTTGTTTGGATACGAATTCTAGCAACAAACGAGTTGTGAAGTTTAGTGGGAATTGCTTGTTTGGAGGTAACCAACAGCCGAGTTTAGATTCTATTTGCAAAGAAGTTAGTGTGAAGAAAAAACGATCTTGGGGTAGTGCGGTGTGGATTGTAATCGGTGTCATTGGTTTAATGGTGATATTTTTGGTCATAATCGCCTTTGTTCGCTTATTCTTTCGTAAAAGGCATCATCAAAGAGAGA
This sequence comes from Carthamus tinctorius, assembly GCA_001633085.1. Classification (NCBI taxonomy): domain Eukaryota; kingdom Viridiplantae; phylum Streptophyta; class Magnoliopsida; order Asterales; family Asteraceae; genus Carthamus; species Carthamus tinctorius. Next base: position 4,655 of record LUCG01263897.1, on the reverse strand, counting down.
TCATCACGCTACAACACACGGTGCCGAAGGTTATTCAAGATAGTTTACCTTCCGGGATTTCTTCAGAAGTTCTTGCAAATGCCAGTAAGTTGATCAAACTACAACTGGAGACAAGTTCAGATTGAAACCGTAAATATTTTGAGAATCTGGGAACCAACTATTTATCAATTATTCATATGTGAATAAGGAGTTATTCATATGTGAATATTGAAAATCATGATATTCATGATGAATAATAGGGCTATTCATCATGAACATTTCATGAAATACTTTGTTCTCATTTGAACTTTCCCATTACAGATTACTCCAATCTGTGGTTAAGGATCTGTGTGTTTTCATTTTCTCAGGGGTCATATCTGAAGCATCAAAGTTAGGGACACAAGGTGCGCCATCGAGTCGTGTGTTTTCCATGGAAGATTTAGCCGAAGCCTCCGATAATTTCTCTGCATCGGTGTTTCTGGGCGAAGGCTCAATTGGGAAGGTATCATTAGCTTTTTCCTGGTATGCTTTTAAGTAGTAAGTTCTTCCATTGCAAAAAAAAGGTCAGGTTTTGACTTTTCAGGTCAAACCAACTAAATTTTGGACTTAAAAATTGTCAAGTTTTTCCAAAATTGCAACAAAAACTTGACAACCCCATTAATGTTACAGTATCATACTTCAATTTACAAGAACTTGGGTGCGAAATCCACAACGGAATCTGTATCACGGCGAATCTTTGAAGTATTAGGTTTGACCTCAAGAGTCAAGATTGTATCTATTTTGAAGAATAAGAGTGTTATTTTCACTTTGCATTGCTTCTTTATCACATTAATCATGAGTGCGAAAAATATGATCAATGTCTTAGACTTTTTATCATTGTTTTAGTTGATTTTGAGGTTAAAACAACCTAAAAGAGCCTTTCTTTTTGCAGCTTTACAAGGGAAAATTAGAAAACGGAAACTGCATCGTTATACGATCTCTCTCGTTGTTCAAAAAATACTCGATCCGCAACCTGAAGGTTCGGTTGGATCTGCTGTCAAAGCTGCGGCATCCGCACCTAGTCGGGTTTTTGGGTTACTGCATTAATGAAGAGGGTTTAGAAGATTCCACTTCAAGCAGAGTCTTCCTCGTGCACGAGTATATATCTAACGGAAATTTTCGAACTCATCTCTCGGGTTAGTATGCTAATGGCTAAATCTAGTTACGGATTTAATAGAAGCTTCCATCGTGAAAGCAGATAAATCAGTGCTAATGTTAGAATTTTCCGATGATTGTTTTGGTTAAGTTGACTAAATCAAGAACATCAGACGTGCCACTACAAGAAAATAGGCCTTATAGGACGCCAAATGTGCCTAAATTTTCTAATAGACTGTAAAGGTGTTACAAAAAGTTTATGACGCTTTTGGGCATCTTAACAAGTTTTTTAGAACACTTTTGATATAAATTGTTCTATTAACTTTTTATATGGCATTATTTGAAAAAATGTCTTATAAAAACAACTGTTACAAAAAATGACTCTTTCTTATGACGGTTTCGTTGTAGTGTGGACGACATCATTTTGACCTTTATTTTAGCAACTTTAAGTTTTGTTTGCAATGATATGTGCAGAGTCTTCTCCGAATCATGTTCTTAAATGGTCGGATCGATTGGCGATTCTGATCGGAATTGCCAAAGCCGTACATTTTCTGCATACCGGTGTAATTCCTGCTTCTTCGAGCAACCGATTACGAACAAATAACATATTGCTGGACGAGCATCGTATTGCAAAGCTAAGTGACTACGGAATGTCCATCATCACCGAAGAATTAGAACAATTCGAGGTTTTTTTTAAATCTTATTCTCGATTCTTTCTGTTCAAATTTTGGCTCAAATCTATAATTCTATATCCTGATATCGCTTTTATCGTTGTGTAGGCAAAGGGAGACGGTCCAAAATCATGGTACGGTATCTTGGTTAAATTTCTGAACGTGCAAAATGTAACAAAATGCAACGAACTTTGTCTTAGTTCCAATTTACAGTACAATTAATTCTTTTTCTTAATCATGTTTTAAATTTTCCTACTTTTTACCCATTTTGACTGCTAATATTGTTGATCTTGTAACATCTGATGGTGCATATGTCATTTTTATATTTTAATTTTACCATCATCATTAAATGTTACAAGATGAACATGTTACCGACCAGAATGGGCACAAAAACAGGAAAACTTAAAATTATGTTACATCAATTAAGAAAAAAAAAATTCTACAAACTAAACCAAACTTTGTTGCACTTTGGCATTTATGTGCTCGATTATGTTTGTCGTGGTGCTTAACGTATGGAGCTGAACGTTGCAGGCATATGAAGAAGTTGGCTGATGACGTATATGATTTCGGGTTCATTTTGCTCGAAGCACTTGTGGGCCCGATCGTAACGGGAAAAGGCGAATCGTTTCTGCTGAACGAAATGGTACACACGATCTATATCTCATTGCTACACTTTTCTCGAAAAAGATTCTTAAAAATGTTTTTTTTTTTTTTTTCGTTATGCGATAGAAATCTTTTGGAAGCCAAGACGGTAGGCAAAGGATCGTGGACCCGATGGTGTTGACAACTTGCTCACAAGAATCGTTAACGATTGTGATATCGATCACGAACAAATGCATATCTCCGGAACCGGGAAATCGGCCCTCGTTTGAAGACGTGCTATGGAACTTGCAGTATGCAGCTCAAGTACAGGCCACGGCTGATTCCGAACAGAAATCAGATGGCCCGTTTTAATGCCTCGAACGACGATTTACTAGCAGATACGGTTCGAAATCAAGATATTCAGGACATGATTGATGTTTAAAGAGATTTGGACCATTGATCATTGTTTTCTTTGGTTTTTTTTTCTTTTTCTTGTAACAAGTCTGTAAATTCCAAATTCTTTTTATTGAATTCTTTGGTATGTTTAGCAATGTGAATGAAGAAGAAAGTTGAGTCAAATTGAAATATAGAAAAATGCAATTAAAATGAGTTGTCTATTTACATAAATTGAATGAGTGTCTGGACCGATCAGTACTGAATGCTGAAAGAACTCGGAGTAGCTTATTAAATGCTTGTTGATTAGGGTGACTTACCTTATTCGGTGAGTATGTTAAAAAGCGAGAATCTTACTCGTTAAGAGGCATGATAACAGCCAGGGTTCTTACGCTGTAAGTATTTTCCGGGTAGGAAGGACTTAGAGAGCATATTTAACAGCTTCTACAAAACGGAGAATATGAGGATTTTGAGTTAATATTTTGTTTCAACAGATTCCTTAAAATTATCTCTAAAATGAAGGAGGTGGTATGGAGAGGGATTTTTCTCCAAAAATGATTGCCAACTGGGAACACCAATAGGAATTTCTGAAAATAAATTTTTCGAGAAAAAATATAATATTTTAATAGATTAATTTAATATTTTAATATAAATAGGGTTTAGTTCATGAAAGTGTATCCAACTTGTCACGAAGAGTTATTGTATGTACTGGACTTTCAAAATTACCTTTTAGTGTGTATCAAAGTTTGCAAAACTTACCATTTAATGTATTTTGGACAACTTTTGGTGAAAAGTTGGATACACTTGTATATACTAAATAATAAGTTTTGCAAACTTTGATACACTAAAAGATAATTTTGAAAGTCCAGTACATACAATAACTTTTCGTAACAAGTTAGATACACTTTCGTAAACTAAACCCTATAATCAATGTTGGATTATCTAAAATAGTGGGATAGTGACTCTTGCTTGTAAATGCTTTACTCGATAAGCATTTAATAAAAAGGCCATAAAGGTTCCTCCATCTGCTTACAAGGTAAGCATTTCGGTTAACATCATGGACATGTAAAAGAGGTTTGGTATGCAATATCGGTATCTTACCCGGTAAGAGGCGGTAGTTGTAAACATTTTTGGTTGGGATTTTGTGAGGTGGAATTGGATTCTATTACAATCACACGTTTGATTTAAAGGAAAGTCCCATGATTTCAATAAACTTCATAAACAACGGATTTAGAATTAAAAACCCATCAGGTAGTTGGTATTTCACAAGATTATATAGTGTTTATTGTAAAATGTTTCAATAAGTGTTAAAGATATTCCGACTTCTAATGTTCCGATTAACGTAACTTTGTATGGTGGTCGGTGTATGTGATCGCCAAGCTTTTTCCTTTATGGCGGTCGTGGCTGTTGTCGGGTCCTCCTTTGTGAAGGTTTCCACCACCAACGGTTTTTCGGAGGAGGATTGTTCGAAAAAGACTTGGGTTTCACTCACAGTTCTAACACTTAAATTTAAACGTTAACGTTCGAAATCTTAATTTTTTGATGGATAAAAAACCGTGGTTTAATAAAATGTTGATGTATTTTTAGACGAATTCCTTCGTTTTGAAAATTTTAAATAGTTTTTTTTATCTAGAGTTTATAGAAACCTTTCACGTGTATTTGGTTAGGTTATCAGTACCGCCCTTGTGGGCTCGGCGGTTTCGAGCGGGCTCAAGCGGGCTAGGGTACGGGATGGGCGGGCTCGAGGGGTTAGGCCAGTGTCGGTTTCCACAAACCACTTGAAGCCGCTCTCTCTTCCTCTCTCACACTTCCTCTTTTTTCCTTTTTCTTTAATTGAAATATATATATATATATATAGAGAGGAAAGTTCAAATGTGAACCACTTTTTGGTTGTGA
>LUCG01263845.1:0-12310 GCA_001633085.1 Carthamus tinctorius | reverse complement strand
AGGAATTCAGGATTTCAATTCCATTCCATTCCATCAGAATCCATGAACCAAACGCCACCTAAAACTACTTTGCCAAGAAAACCAAGATATATTTTCCATCTTCCATGTCTCGCTGGCTCCTTTTGATTATTCTATCTACATTAATTCAGTTTTTGTATTAAAATATAATAGAATTCTTGTTATTAAATAAATAATTCTTTCCCTTTGAAAAAAAATTGTCAATCATATGAGATGATCCAGCTTATATATCTACATTTTATTACCTAATATTATTGACCCCTTATTACCTAATATTAAGTGTATGAATCTTATGAAATCTCCTACATCTAAAACAAGAATAAAGTCTTAAGTTATAACCACCATAGTGTTTTATTCTAAGAATGATGGTTCTAAAATAATTTGTTCTAACCCGAAAAGTTTTAAATGGTAATGGATAACATTAAGTAACATGAGGTGATATGGAAACCTAAACCGGCTTACATATAGTGTTAATTCGAGTAACTAACATTGTGGCCCTATATACTATTTAACAAAAATCAAAAGTATACTTTGCATAAAATAAACAATATATATTGTTTTTAAAATCAAATATGAATTATTATCATCATTACTACAACTAATTGTGTCCCAAAAAATTGGGCTTTAAGAAAAATACTTGTGAACTAATTTAGTTAACTTTAAAAACAATATTTAATTTGAATATAATATATCCCATGAGTTTATATACCTTGGAAAATACGAGGAGTCATTCACTCACATGTGAAGATGCTTCAAAGTCTCAACCATTTAAAGTTTAATATATTTTTCAACAATTTTTTTTATTTGAATATATGTTATCCCCTAGTATGAAGTATGCACCATGCTAATAATTACTTCATTTAATTGTCTCAAAAAAAAATTATGGTATTTAGAAATTATGACAAATTAGTAGAAAAATTAGCAGATTAATTTTAACATCTAATAATATAATATAATATGTTAATAAATACACATCAAATAATAAAAAATAAATAATACCATATAATTAATTATAAAATTTTAATTTGTTTGTTATATATATATATATAATGTATGTATATAAATATCTTTATTTTGGATAACTAACCAAATACGAATTTTAGAGGAACAATTGCAGCAAATAATTATTGCATATAAAATAAATTAAAATATAATTAGTCAAACTTATATATCTTAACTAATGAACAAGTCTATGAAAATATTTACTATTTTTAAAATAATTAATAATTAATTAAGTATATATAAAATTTTGATTATTTGTGAAAAAGAACTTTAATATTCATTTAAGTTGCAATAACTTTTTTTAAAATCTTTATATTTGCTTTAAAAGCGTAGTTTTAACTAATTCATTGTGACGCATTATGATGTTAACGCCTATGGCTCAGACAACTCTAAGGGTTGGCATGTATTGTGATGCGTTATGACATGTTGCAAGGAATAAAGGATAATTATGTAAAAGACTTAAGACTTAAAGAAAAATAAAAAGGAAACTTAAAAACTAAACCTTAAATAGGTAAAACCTTATTCACATTCTCGTACATGGAGAATGGAACACTAATTCTTTTGAAATTGATGAACGTATAGTGAGTAGAGATTCAAGCTATTAATATCAATCTTGCAATCGTGATATCATTTTCTATAAGCTTTATATATCTAGTGTTAGTGGTTATTCTTTTTGTTTTATTACTTCATATGAATTTAACTTATTTTGTGATATTATTCAAAAACACTAACATTATAACATACACAAGTGTTGTGTGTATGTGTGTGGTCCTGACCTTGTTGTGTAACATCCTAGGGTAACCCTAGCTATCAGATATTGTCCGCTTTGTCCATACACTTGGATTCACGGTTTTTATTAAAACGCAACTAATACAAGAGGTATCACGTCTTCTATAAGATAGCACTCGTTCCTTTCCCCAACCAATATATATGGGATTTTAAAATGAGTGATTTTATTCCTTATAAGAAGAAAATTTATACTTGAATCCCTTTCAAGCTCATGTAAGAAATGAAACATATAGATTGTATCAAAATAAAAAGTGCTTACTTTCAAAAGCTTGAATTTACATAGCCTACCATTTATTTGATATTAGGTTTAATATATTATAATTTTGTGAATAAGAACGATATATTTTATTCTTCTATAAAAAAAGACCTTCTTGGAAAAAAAATATTAAATTTCTCTTTGAGATATCATCAAGTCGTATACACAAAACTTGAGTTTTTTGAAAAACGAATTTCACAAAAGAGGAATTAGAAACAAAGTACGTTTTGTTTTGATATAATTTTCTCTAAAAAAGAACTTATAAGGCCGATAGATCTAATTAATTGATTTGTAACCGCATTTTTGAAACAGGGGAAAGTTTAACACGTTACAAAAATCTGAACGAGATCAAGAAGCAACAAGGATATTTATTCAATATTCCAAAGTTCAAATCGGGAATTAAACACTTTTACTTACCATCTACCTACACGGGATCATGTGAGACCAAACTATTTTTATAAGACATGTGAGACTGTACATATAACACTAAACCTTTACAACATAACATGTGAATGTAAACTTTTACACTGTCTTATTGTGAATGTTTGACGTTTTTTTGTACACAGTGTCTTGTAGTGAAATTTTATAATCATTTTATAGTCTCATGAAGATAACATGGTCTCACGTGAACCCAAAACTACCACTAAACCGGATAGTTAAATACCAAAAAACTAAATGTTTGATATTTATAATATAATTAAACTTATTTAAGTGTAAGTATTATATACTTATATACATTGTAACAAAAAGAATCAAATATTTGTGGATATCAAATATAAGTTATATTGGACATATATATGCTTTTAATATCATCAAACTTATAAAAAAGTATTAATTATGTAATTTATTTTAAAAAATTGTAATTATATGTGATATTTTATTTATGTATCTACTTATATATTATTTCAATCTGACATTATGATTCTTCCTTGTCAGAATTATACATAAAATCTTAGGGCATGGACACCATAAATTTAATGATTACTTATTTTAAAAGAATTCCATTAAAATAATAATTTGTGGTATTAAATGAAGAATGAAATCCATGGATTTTGTTAACCAATTTGCAGAAGATATGATTCATTGAAGTTTCTTTTTTTTTTTTTTAATTTATCAAAATTTTAAGGTATACATTATTGATATTGGCTTTGTTTTACACTTTTACTACCAACCTTACATTACATGTCTAGCTGGGATCTGGGTCTATCTGGGTTTGATTTCGAGGGGAGTCAATTGAGGATATGAGAAGTACTATCCAGTCCTTGGGCTGGTTCGATCGTAGACAAGGTTGTCCCCAACCCAGTCAAATACTGTGGTTAGGCTCTAGGTCCAGCGTAAGTTGGGTCGGGATAGCGACGGATTAGTGGGCTGCCCATGGATGCCCAATACCGGCGGGGAGGTGTGCGTGTGTGTGTTCGTGTAGTTGTTCGTTGGTTCGATGCCGCTATACCTTCCAAAGAAAAACCTTACGTTACAAAAAACTATATATTTGATTTTAAATGAATAACACATAGTTTATTATTTAACTAAAATTGGGAAATATTTTTCCTCTATAAAGTTATACATGTTGAATTGCATACAAAAATATGTAAAGTTTCTAAGACTCAACAATAGACTATTTTGTAAACTGGGTTTTATTAAAAATGTTTAAATATATGTTTTTAAAGTGATTGAATGATTACTTCAAAAAAGTTAGAATTATATAATTAGCTATGATAAAAAAATGAAAGGATGAAATAATGTTATTTAATTATACTATTTAAATCATAATAATTAATTTGGATGATATTAAGCATTTGTAAATTATTATTATTATTATTATTATTATTATTATTATTTAATTAAATAACACATAAACAAAGTATTACTATAAGGAATTATGCCCATTCCACAAAGCTTCATTAAGCCCATTTATTCGTAGCCCATTTTCAACAACATGAGAAGAAAGCCCAAATAAGCTGTATATGAGAAAGGGTAAATTACGTTTTCGTCCCTGAATTTGTTGAGAATTGCTACTTTCCTTTTTATATACTATTTTGTTCTTATAATTTACTATTTATTGTTTTTTTTATGCTTATGGTTTATAATTGCTCCTTATACTTAATGGTAGGAGTTGACCTCATGAATAAAAATAGCAATAAATTTCAAACTGTAGCAATAAAAATAGTAACATCAAACCTACAATGACAAAAGTCGCAATTTTTACAAACCTGTATAAGGATGAGACGTTATTTACTTTATTAGAAAAATATACATTAAAATGGTGATTCTTTGATTTTAAAATGCCTATGTAAAGTTCTTAAATCGCAAACGGAACCAAACCATAGGGTTTGACAATCTTTCATATCACAAAAAAGATCCAGTTTTGATTCGCCTCGATTCATTTCGTTTAACTCTATAGCTGAATTGTTCTTTATTTGCAGCCAAATCTAGGGGTGTGCATCAGGCGGGATGGCGTGGATCAATAAAAAAAAACCAGATTGGATTTCAGATATGAAATAAAGCCTCGAATTTAGGGTTTCGGACTTCGGATAAGAAAAGAAACCCCCGAATTTGGGGTTTCGAATTTCAGATTGCTTCGGGTTCGAGTTGCTCAGGTTTCAGGTTAAAGTTGGTCGGGTTTAGGAATTAGAAAATAGTACAAGTGATATAAAAAAACTGTGTTTTTCAAAAGATAATTTGATAAATAAGTGTATTTATGTAATACTAAAAATATATATTTATATATATGTTTCAGGTAGGTGGGTGGAATAAATGCAAATTAACCCGAACCCAAATATTCCGCTAAATTTCGGGTTTCTGGTTTTCGGGTTTCGGGGCATTCAGGTTTTATACAAATACATTATTTTCATTTCGGGTTCTGTTAGTTACAACAAGTAATTTGAACGGGCTTATTTGGTCTTGTAACCCAAACTTGTTATTCTCTTCCTTCCCGGGTTAGTGCCTTGTTAATCTCGGGTTTTAATTAATCATCATTCCAAGAAAAAAACAAGTAATGACTAAGAGTAAATAGGTATTGTAGAACGGGGAACTGAATACAATACACCTAAAATACTATAATTTAATTCTTATATTGAAAACTCAATAAGAGTTACACGTAGTAAACAAGTTGTTGCGGAAAAGAACAGTTTAAAAACAATTCTAACAACTTAAACATGTAAAGAAATGAAGAACAAAGTATTTTAAAACACAAAGTGAAAATCTAATGAACTTCTTGTAAGAGAATGTTTCTGCCAATTTTGCACTTAGAGAAAAATACTTCTCTAGAAGTGTGATCTTGCATAAAAGGGTCTTCATCAATTTATACTACCATGACCATTTAATGCAACAAGTGTGTGTCACATGTAGATTAGTCTTTAAGTAAAACAAAGAGTAAACTCTCAGTTCTAATGCCTCCAAAATGTATTTTAAAGTGCTTTTTTGACTTTGATGTGAACAGTACTTAAGAAGCTTTAGATGTTAGATGTTTTTTTTTTTTTGACAAGAAGAAGATTGTCTACATCATAGGAAGATTTGATGAATCTTTCTCAAAGTCAATCAAGTGGTAAACGACAAAGAGCAGCTTTATAAATAGGTAGAGAATTCTACAAAAAAGTACTTGAGAATTCTTCAGGTGATACCGATGGTGGATATGGTCGATTTATTGAATCAGCCAATAGCTTAGTGTTGATTAGGATTCCATCTTCAATCCACTTATGAACATTGGTTTTCTGTTAGTTTTGGCTAGTCTTCGATTTTGCCAAACAGTGTAAGTATAAGTGTACAACTAATTTATTTAAAGAATTCAAAAGTATTCTAAGTATGGATAAACAAAATCGGGGAGTACATCTTCAAGTTTAAGTTTCAACAGGTTCGGATTTCGGACCGTTTGGGTTTTACACACCCCCAGCCAGATCCCTAGGGATATGATTTATAAAACTTTATTCACGTTTTTAATTTATTATATGGTTTGTCTTTTACATTTTTCCTGAACTTTAATAGATCTTTTAATATTTTAAAATATTTTATTTTATCCATGAATTGTAATTCCAAATATCCAAAATTAGAACATTAAACCAAGAACTCTGTAATTTCACGATGTAGTCCATGTTTATTATCGGATAATAACCCCATTGTCATGTCTCTTACCAAGTAGGATTCTTGATATCCGGTTAACATAATTAGCGACCTGTTAAACAGTTACCAATAATAATTTGATAAACGAACCCGAAATAAAGGTTATGATTGACAAAATGGCAAAAGAAAACAAAAAAAAATAATACAAACACACTTCCATATCCAAATAAATCAATAGAAGATAATAAAAAATCATAGAAATGGAAGGATGATGAGATAAGGGTTTAAAGACCCACCTTTCATTCACATATTATAGCAACCTGCTTCTTCTCTTTGAGGTAGCTTTCTTTTAAACCCCCCTCCATATCGCTAATTTCTCAATATTTACCAAGCTAATCAAGTGAAAAGTGAACATGAAGAGATACTAACTCGCTCCTTGGATACGATGGATAGAACTTTATGTAAATTTTCTTAATATGATCACGGGTATATAAGAACTCTTTAGTACTCATATCAGTATGATATTTATCATAAAAATAAGTGTTCACCATAATACTCATCATACATATACATACTATTCATCATGAATACACTACAGTTTCAATTCTACATGCTCTAGTTTATTATTTTTTTATTTGGGTTCTCGATTGATCTCGATTAGTTTCAAAATTGTCTTGATAGATTTCCAATCCATCTCAATAATAGCTGAAAATGGTATATTATGGATTTACACAAACAAACACACAATAAAGGATTATTTGGTTCGTTTTAAGGATTACACATAAAATTGGGAATGAATATATACTTTACATTATGTTACATTACATTACTTACATAGTTGGTGTTTTGTCAAAGAAAAATATCTGAAAGTGATGGTTTCTTTATCTAAGTTCCATCAACATCCTAATTGCATAAATTAGAATGAAGAGGGAAAATGAACAATGTTCCGGATTAAAGAAATCAAAATTGAAGATGAAAAATAAAAAGTTTCCAAGATTGAGCACTTCAAATTTGAAGATGGAAAAAATAAACATCCCTAACAAAAATACGTCTCTAAATTGATCAAAATCAAAATCTGGAACAAATGAAAATAAACGAAGATGATAAACAACTGAAAATTGGTAGTGCTTTTTATACATATACAAAACATGTGATAATTAGACTCCAAAGCAAATAAACAATGTGGTCAAATATTGTCTTTCAAGTAATAAAAATGTGAAGATACTGAATATCGTCCACAAAGGTTGACGTAAATGTTTAGAAAAAGTAAGATGAAAGAAATGATTCCAGATGAAAAAATTAAAGAAATTGTTTTGGATTTAATGGAATAACATAATGTAAAGAAGGCATAGTTGTAAGACTTTTGGTGAAACATAAACACAAATTCCAACATACCAATGAAGAGGGTGTGTGAGTTTATTTTGTTTCATTTGAAGTATACAGATACTATATACTTAAAAAAAATATGTTCTACAATAAATGTGTCATCGTTTAAAGGATATGACGATAGATGTTAGATAGAAAAACAAGATAGAGATTTTCAATATAGCTCTAGATGTTGATGCTATAAACATAAGAGGCACTTTTGATCAAATAAGAGAAACCTTAGGCTACTTGAAATCTGAATTTGAGATGAAAGATCTTAGGAAAACATTGTTTTATTTAGCTTCTTGAGCTATGACACCAAGTTTGTGGAATATTAATCCACCGATGCGCATATGTCCCAAAAATGATCAGACGATTTAATATGGACAAAGTGCATACAGCTAACACTCACATGATCGGTCAACATGTTGAATATAAGAAAATATTTATTTCGTCTAAAAGATGATGACAAAAAGGTGTTTGGAGTTGGAATTCCGTACCTTAGTATAATATGTGCATTATTATTATTGTACTTTAGATAATACACTTGACCATATATTATCTTTCAGTGAACTTGTTAGCTAGATTTAGCTCCACACCAACACAACGTCATTGGAATAATATCAAAATTTTTAACCATTTACATGGGCTTATAATTTTCCTAAAGAAAGAGCGTTGGCGTTGATAATGAAACTTCAATACCTATTTAGAATGTGAGTGACTAATGTAATAGTCTACTAGTAATTATTTGTTGATATTAGGTATTTGTGTGACCCATGCGAAGTTTGTTCCCAAATTGCATAAGGATGCATGGGGAACATGCCGATTGCTTGGAAGTAACTAAGCAAATCTTATGTAACTACCCATTCAAACTACTCCAACAGTATTATTCTGGATGAGACTGTTTCAGAGTGTACATGGTTAAGTATTATCATGACATATATTAGAGGAACTAGTGTTTTAGGTTCAACAATATCTTACCTGCATATATGGAAATAATGCATCATGTATCAAATAAATGAAAGTAAGATACATCAAGGGTGGTAACACAAAACATATTATGTTTAAGTCGTTATATAATCAACAATAACAAACTCTCATCTAGATTCAAGTAAATCAAATAAGATGTCTGAAGAATGTGATATTTTACCAAAACATTACCTAAAACCATATTTGGGAAACATGTAGAAAACATTTAAATACAAATGTTTCTAAACTCATTGATTAATGTACGAATCAGGGGGAGTAGTAGACAAAAGGGAGAGTCTACTATATATGTGATATTGGTATGTTGTGCTATTTCCTTCACCCAATTTTTTATTTTTCCCACTGGGTTTTATTCTTTGTGTAAGGTTTTAATGAGACAACAAAATATATGTATATATATAGAGAGAGAGGAAAGTTCAAATGTGAACTCATTTTCCGTTGTGAACGTGATGACGAATCTCAGCCACTCAATAAATGCGGCTTTGACCGGGTCCCCTCCTTTAGTAATCTCCACCCTCCCATGAATCGCGTCAATCCNNGTCCTCACGTTCACAACCAAAATTGAGTTCACATTTGAACCTGACCCTATATATATATATAGGGTCTGGTTCACATGTGAACTCATCTTTCATTGTAAACGTGGGGACCACTAGTATTGAGCCACGTGGCAATATTCAGTCGGAATGTTCATACTTTATTCAGACTGAATAAAGCTTGTATTCAGTCTAAATAAAACACGAATATTCAGACTGAATAAAGCTTAGCTGCCGATTCAGATTGCCATGTGACACGATTTTGTTGGCCCTCACGTTCACAGTGAAAGATGAGTTCATATTTTTTACCTTCCTCTCTCTCTCTCTCTCTATATATATATATAAGCTTTATTCATTATGAATATCATGTAGAGTGAATAAAGCTTTTATTCAGACTGAATAAGTTTTTATTTAATTTGAATAAAACGTGAATATTCAAACTGAATATTGCCACATGACGCGATACTAGTGGTCCTCACGTTCACAATGAAAGATGAGTTCACATTTGAACCTGACCCTGCATATATATACCATCTTGTTTTCTTAACTCTCATGATTAATGTACAAATTAGAGAAAAACATTAGACTAAAGGAAGAGTCTATATTATAAAGAAACTGGTGTGTTCTATTTCCTTCGTCCTATTTTTTTTTCATTGGGTTTTTATTTTGGCGGAAGATTTTAGCGAGACAACAATTGTGCACCACCACTCCTTTAACTCAGTACAAGGAAGAGTATTGTAGGATAAATGTGTCATCGTTTAAAGGATACAGTATCGATTAGATTATAGTTGAAGTATCTCGTAGTTATCCACCTTAAACTCATCCCTGTATAAAACGTTTATAATTAATAAGAATTACAGATTTCTCGGTCTCTCTATTAGATTTCATTCCGTCTAGTTGAGAAAATCTAAAATCAATAAAAAGTTAAAAAAATTAAAAATAAATAAAAATAAAAATCATAGAAAAGAAGGATGATGAGATAAGGGTTTAAAGACCCACCTTTCGTTTCCCTCTTTTACATCCATCTTCATATCATCATCATCACCAAGCTGCTAAAACCCCCATTTCTCCAATTCTCTCTTACGGTAATTTTTCATCCTCCTTCCATTTGGGTATCTCTAATTTCTCAATTTAATTTGTAATCACTCCTCTGCAAGTGCTGAAATCGCTCTTAATTTGTACAATTTTAGTGTCATTTCGATTCTTTTTATACCTTCTTGATATGATGAGCTTAAAACCCAATTTTGTGTGTTTTAGGAACCCTAGGATGTTTTGTTCGTAATCCCCAATTCGCGACGTTGTTGTGTTGAAAAATCATCAGCCTTATTAGAAATTTGGTTGGTTTTCCCCAATTTTAGATTCGAAATTGGTGAAAAAGATTCTGCAAATTGATGGCAAATGTAACTGTGAAAGTGGTTTTTTGATCTTGAATTCACCAGGATAGATTACAATTCATCAATTCATTGATGATTTGTACTTAAAAATCCTGGATTGTTTAGTAAAAATTTTGTGGGTTAGTGAATTACTTGAATTCTTGAGGATTTGGTGGATGTGATTGTGTGGTTCTAGGTTATAAATTATGTTATTTTCAGTTGAATGTTAAGTATTTCAAGAATTTTATTATAAATTAAACAGTTAATCAGGGTAAGTTGGTCATTTTACTCATTTGTTAGCGAAATCGCCATGAATCATGTAGAATCTACTTATCCCATTTCAAATGTGATCATATGCAATCCGTTTCGATTCTTTTTGTGAGCAAAAAGGAGATCTTATCTTCTAATCCAATGCTTGATTCCATTAGGGTGCGTTTGGTAAAAAAAACACTAAACAACTAATTAGGGGTAAATTGGTCATTTTACCAGTCCTGTTATGTTCAATCCTGTCGCTGAACAACCATCCTATCTTGTCCTGTTTTGTTTTATCTTATCTTGTCTGAATGCACCCTTAAGAACATGAATAAGATATTCATGATAATGTGGATTTGATAGCTTATAACACTAAACAACTAATCAGGGGGTAAATTGGTCATTTTACCAGTGTTGTTCTGTCCAATCCTGTCGCTGAACAATTGTCCTATCCTATCGTGTTGCATTCTGTTCCATCTTGTCTGAACACACCCTTAAAGAACATGTGTAAGATATTCAAGATAATATGGATTTGATAGCTTGTAACACTAAACATCTAATCAAGGGTAAATTGGTCAATTTTACAAGTCTTGTTCTGTCCAATCATGTCGATGAACAACGGTCCTATATTGTCCTGTTTTATTCCGTTATGTCGTGTCTGAGCGCACCCTAAAAAACGTGTATAAGATATTCAAGACAATGTGGATTTGATAGCTTTTAACACCAAACAACTAATCAAGGGCAAATTGGTCATTTTACCGAACGTTGAACCACTTTCCTATCTTGTTCTATTCTGTTATGTTTTATCTGGATACCAAACGAACTCTTAAGAACATGTATAAGATATTCAAGATAATATGGTTTCAAATATCTCACAACACTAGACAACTAATCAGGGGTAAATTGGTCATTTCCACAGGTGAAGAGACCGATGAAGAATTAGTTTAGTTTCCAATAACGGAATCCGAATTTCACGTTTGGAGATCACAAAAATGACGCCCGTTGTCCCTTCGTCAACAAACGGTATCTCGCTCATCCCCGGATGCACTTTCGATACAAAAACGACCAACCGTTCGATAAGATGCTCTAATTTAAGACGATCGTCTTCGAGACGAACTTTATATGCTCAAGATTGCGTATTACCGCTATCGACCTCCCTTAGATTATTTCCGCATATCCGTACGTTTATCTCACACCGTAAACCGAGATTCGGGATCACATCGGCCACCGGGGTCGACGTTGATGTCGATGTGGCAGCCGAACCGGATTCTGCCGTTTCCGAACAAGATGCCACCCAGACGTCGGAACCGACTTCGTCCGCCGTCGATAAGCCGCCGAGCACCGAAGACTCGGCCGCCAAGTCGAAACCGCCGCCGCGATCACGGCCTGCCCGAAAGAGCGAGATGCCACCCGTGAAAGACGAAGAGCTGGTCCCCGGTGCAACGTTCACCGGAAAAGTACGATCGATCCAGCCGTTCGGAGCCTTCGTCGACTTCGGAGCGTTTACCGACGGCTTGGTCCACGTCTCGCGGCTTAGCGATGGGTACGTGAAGGACGTCGCGAATGTCGTTTCCGTGGGCCAAGAAGTGAAGGTGAAGCTGGTCGAGGCCAACATCGAAACGGGCCGGATCGCGTTGACGATGCGGGAATCCGAGCCCACTAGCGACCCGTCTCGGCCC
>LUCG01263836.1:0-11792 GCA_001633085.1 Carthamus tinctorius | reverse complement strand
TTAGAAAACTATTCTAACTAAACAAGTTTTTTATATTTTCACTTTTCATATAAAATTTTTCTGGAAAACAGAAAATTTTTCCACAACTAAACACATCCTTAACTTTTTCAAATAAGAACTTTGTTAAAAAGTCAAATAAGAACTTAAGCATTTAAGTTTTTCAACTAGTAAATAACAAGTTTTTTAAGAAGTAAAGAACCACTTAACTTTTGCAACCAACCAACCTAAGCAAATAAAACAAAACATAAGTTATATTTTAAATAAGTAATCTCAAACACCCCTAACTCTCAAAACAAGTATATAGTCCTTTGTTGACTGAAATAAATAATGAAGTTAAACCCTTAGGGGTTGTTTTGTGAGAATAACAAAAGTTCAGGGGGCTGAAGATTGCACAAATGATGGAGTTTTCATCATCGTCAAAAAAGGCCAAAACTCCGGCGGGTGGCAGCAGCAGCAGTGGTAATATCAGCGTATCGTGTTTGGTGGATGGGTGCAGCGCTGACCTTGGTCAATGCCGGGAATACCACCGGCGGCATAAAGTCTGTGAGCTCCACTCTAAGACGCCTAAGGTCACAATTGGGGGCAGGGAACAACGATTCTGCCAGCAATGCAGCAGGTTTCACTCCTTGCCGGAGTTCGACGAAGGTAAACGGAGCTGCCGGAAACGACTCGACGGTCACAACCGCCGGCGCCGGAAACCTCAGTCGGACTCCGTATCCAGAACCACTGCTAACTTCCTTTCGACTCAACAAGGTTTGTAAGTATAATTTTACGCTTTTTCGCCATAACTTTGGTTTTGCAAATGGTCGGTAACATCCCTATCTATCCGGATTCGATCCATAAGGTGAGCATGTGGCGATATCCTGACCATGGGTCGGTTCATGGTTGCCGATGATTAGTCGGAAGGATGTCCGTATAAATCCCAGATACCTTGTCGACTTTGTGTTGAAATATATGTGTTGGATTCAGAGGTGTTTAAGCCCAAACTGCACAGGATTCAAATGTGTCTAAGATTGGGCCTTAAAACAGACTTCTTTTAAACCCATTACAAGACACTTCTTTTTAGCCCAATAATAAAATTGCAAAGCCCATTTTTCAATGTTAGATTTTGAACAAGTTTTTTGTTTTAAAATTGAAAAAATAAGGATGTGTTTGTTTGTGGAAAAGTGTGTTTATTTTTTCCTAAAAAACATTTTTAGAAAATAGACATGGGTTCTCATTTTNGCGAGTCGAGCTTTTAACGAGCTACTCGAGCTCGAGCTCGTTTATCTCGAGCTCGAGCTTAATAATACTCGAGCTCGAACATAAAATCGAGCTCGTTTAACTTAACGAGGCGAACTTTATAACACCAATGTTCGACTCGACTCGTTCGAAAGCTCGATTAAATTTTTCGAGTCGAGCCGAGCCGAGCCATTGGAGCATACCTTTCTTCGGGCTAAATATTTTCATATATTTATTAATAAATAGTATAAAAATATAAAAGTTATCAAGTTCAAGTTGATAAACGAGTTAATCGATCGCGAGTTCGAACCTATAAACGAGCTTCGAGCTCGAGCCCGATAACTCAAAAAATATTCGAGCTCAAGCCCTACTTTGAAAAAGTTAATCGAGCTCGAGCTCGAGCCCAGTATTATTTTTTGAGCTCGACTCGATTAACCCACTACTCGGTTCGGCTCGGCTCGGCTCGTTAACGCCACTAGTCCCTATACTAATTTCTACCTTTAAGTAAGGCCAAAACAATTAAGAATTTTACACCATAAAGCCAAAAAACAAAATAATTACAATATATGGGGATGAAAACCACAATTTCCAGAACCATGGGAATGAAAATTGCAATTTTAAACAAACCATTGGAACAAAAAATGTAATTCCCTGAATTTTCTTAAAGATTCTGATTTTAATTCTTTATTTTAGTTAGAAGAATCTCTTGGAAATGCTATCACCATTTATAAACGCTTTTAACATTTAGCCAACTATACATGTTAGCTTAATTGATTTTATTTAAAATAAATTATTATGTTACTCATTTCTTCTTAAATTCGCAAGCCTATTAATATATAGATGATATTAACTTATGTTAATTTTATTTAAAACTTGTTTAATCAATTTATAGTCTTGATACATGTATAATAAGGCTATTAAAAAGATTGAAACTATCATGTAAAGAAGATCTAAAGTCGGTTTTCTTCTGTTTCTTATTTCAGGTATCGCTAGGATTCTTTCATTCAGTAGCCCGCAAATACACTTGAGTTCCATGGTGGGTTCACCCCGAGCCACAAGTTTTAAACCTGAAAACCCAATTGGACCATTCACCAACCAACCGCCTTTAAACTACCACACTAGACACCACTTCAACCTCGAGTCACCACCAACTCCAGCGACACACAACAGCGGCGGCAACCACTTCAACTTTTTCCAACACCGATCACCACCACCGCCACCACTGCTAGCGGTTTCTTCAAATCACGCCGGAAACTCCCGTGCTCTCTCTCTTCTGTCATCACCGCCGCCGCCACATCAAATTCCGTCTGCGTTGCCGCCCGTTAGTCAATATGGTTTTGCACAAGAGATGCATAATGAAGGAATACTTTCGGGATCAAGTGGCACAACTCTTCAATTTCAAGGAATGTTTCATGATGATCAAGGGGATTCGTCTTCAAGTGGGATTAAACAACAAAAGTTGTCGTTTAGGTGGGGTTAGTTTAGTACGTGGTTTTTTATTTGGTATTTCAAGAAAAAAGTGTGTTGAGTAAGCTTTCTTGTGTAATATGGAGTCGATAGACCCTTTTGACTCTACAAAAATAATGGTCCATCATGAATATGGATGTGACTAATGTAATGTTTTTAATTAATCGAACATTTATTCATGAAGTATTTGATGTTTTATCATTGTGTATTTTGAAATAAGGATTTCGGAATCCGGGTTTATATGTATTTAACAAAAGATGCTCAGAAATTATTAAATCTTTTTGAATCAAGTACTAATTACAATATTTTGTTGTACTTTTTCCGCTTTGGATAATGATGATATAATTAGCAGTGAACCTATGATTTTTGCTGAGTATGGTGCACTTTTAAGATGGATCAAAGACATATAAAACTGGAATTTGATTAGGCAAAAAGTTAATTGTGTCGATTTGGTGAATAAAATACATTTTCTAAATGGAATCGATCTTTTAAGCAAGGGTCAAGACTAAGACATAAGTGTGTGATGTCTTTTTGGCCGAATTCATCCTGTTCAAAAGATTTTGTTAAAGTTTTTTGGTTTATTTCAATGAACTTTTTTATATTCTTGGTTGATTTACAAAAAATCTTGCTTTTCAAAATCTAAACATGTACAACTTTATACTAAAAAAGAATTCTACTTGTAAAAAGTCAGTTGAACACATACACGACTCCCCCGAGGTCCATCTATATATAAGAGTTATGTTAAAGACGAGAAAAGAAAAAAGAAAAGATGATTCCAAGTTCTATGGAATACTATTTCTTTAAACAAAAAGATAATGGAATAATATGAGTCATGTGTGTATAATGGTACTTGTTTCGTTTTATATAAATTATTGGTGATACGCATATTTACTTTTGTTTCCTGTTTTATTTGAAAATTAAAAACAACCTTTGATGATTGGAGTCTAAATTTTTATTGTTGGATTCCATCCATAAAAAGATGAAATTATTCGGAGAATAAGGTTGAATTGTTCAAGGTTCTTGGTGATCCAAATCCACGACAAAGTGAATTATTATTTGTAATAAATTATACTTTTGATCTACGTAGTTTGTTAAAAATTATAGATTTCATTTCTGTAGTTTTGAAAATTCTATTTTTATCTCTATGATTTATAATTTATTTTATTTTCGGCCTTGAGGCCAAATACTATTTTTAAGTACAAGTAACTAATATAGAAATGAATTATAAGCTATTGGAACAAAAAAAATCAAGTTTAAATTATAAGTACGGAAACAATTATGGAGATGAAAGTTATAAAATTAAAACTACAAGTACAAAAATAGAAAATTTCAATAAAGTCTAGGACTAAAAATGTAATTACTTTATTATTTTATTTGGTAATGACGAATATGCCATTCTTTCATTTATCGGTATCAATCTCTTTAGGGAGACGCTAATAATGGGCTAACCGCCCATCCACTCCTTATTGGGCCCATTAATCCATTTTTTAAATTTTAATTATGGAATAAACCTCGGATATTGTTAGGAACATGTCCAACGATTTACAACCACTTCATTTAAATTGAAAAAAAAATGATTTATAACTTATTAGATCACATTTTATCATTGAGCTTATTTTTGTACTTAATATACTATTGATTTCTTTTTAATGTTTAAATCCTCATAAGGTTGGTATTTGTACTTTTGTTTTTTATTTGCATGCATGTATTCATACACATACATGTGTGTGTATGTAGGGGACTTATTCATAGCATATTCATGGGAGGGCATGAGATTAAAAGTAATAATGGTTCCCTTTGCACTGCAGCTGGTCGTTCCCTTTACACTACAACTGGTGGTTACCTCTGCCTTGCATCTGAAGGTTGCTCTCTTTTCTTTAAACATGTACTTTTGTTGTGCCATGTTTCCTTACAAAGACTGCACCTCAATACAGCACCAGTCATTGGATTTAAACATTTAAAAAAATTTCAATGGTATATTGAATACAAAATTAAATTCAATGGTAAAATGTGATAAAACAGAATAGTTAGTTACCCTAATAAGTCATAAACCCAAAAGAAAATTAAAATTAGGGTTTATGGTCTCGTTTGATATCCATAAACCAAATGGCAAATTGGCAATAGTGTTTTATAAAATTTTCAAAACCAATTCAGTATTACAGTAAGTGATCATACCAATTAAAGTGGACTATAACAATAGGCTCGTTTAATCTGTTTAGTAAGTTTGGATCCATTATGGGATTTAAGCTAAAAAAATAAAAATTTCTGTTAATATAACATTATCAAAAAAAATATTACATCATATCTTTAAAATAAAAACTAAAATACTGAGCAAGTAGGGAACAAAAAGTTTTCACAAATTCACCGACAATAGTTGGAATTTTTGTTTTTTGAGTTTTCAAGGATTTGAGATATTGCCGATTTAAAGATTGAGAAATAAAAACTAAAAAGTTAATGCATCGGACGGCTTTTATTAAAAGTTGAGTTTACAAGATGAAAACAAAGTATGATTAGTACATGTATATTTTGGTGGTCGATTCCGTCCAAACTGCTCCAAAAAATTAAACCACACAATGGAAGGTACCAAGCGGTTTGATGATTTTTCAAACTTGACCGGACCATCAGACCACTCAAACTATAAAAAAGGTCCATTAAGATTTCGTTTGAAATATCTATTGGTTTTTTTAAGCACTCCTAATTTAGACCCGTTAAAGTATAGGTTCTTATAAGTCGGGTTTTACATAGATTATTAATTTGATGAGATTATAATATAATTTAATAAGAAAACTAAATACTAAAAAGTGGTTTTATATATCACTCCCTATGGAGATGCTCTTAATAGCAATAAAAAGAATAATATATAATTATATAACTACATGATAGAAGAATATTATTCCAATAGCATCTTAATTATAAAGCATAGAAAGAGACCATTATGAGACCAAGGAACAAAGCTAAAAGGTCAATAGTCAATCTACCTTATACTCCTATATATAAATCAGGGCTTCACCTTCAAAACCACAACATCCACACAAATCATGGAGACTACCTCTAAGCAAAGAGCTGCAGGGTTTGTCAAGAATAAGCTTGTTAGTACCTTCTACAAAACCACCAAACCACCACCACCTCCGTTGCCAACCACCGCCCCATGTGGTGGTGGTGCCGCCATCACCGCCAAGCCCAGTCATCCACCGACCTCCATGAAAAAGGTTCCATCGTTAACAAAGCTCACAAACTTCTTTAGTGGGTCGACATTGGACGACCATGTTCATGGATCTGGTGGCAGTGGCGGTGATGCTAAAATTGACATAAGGGCTTCCAATTATATATCGTCTTTCAAAGAGAGGCTTATACGTGAAGAGCTCAACGTCAGTAATGAAAGAGTTGAGATGTTTAGAAGGAATTAAGTCGTTTCTAATACGACTTAAATAAGGTGTGATTTGCCGGTGTTTTTTTTTGTGCATGTTTCTAGTGTGTTTTTTTCTCTAGTGGTTTTCCAAGTAAAAGAATTACTTGGTTTGAAGTTCGATTAATCGAGCTTATTATGAAATGATATGACTGATTCTATCGTGTTGTTTGAAGGAATTAAAAGTGTATGTAAAATAATATGAATTTTATATAGTTGCATTCTCAACAAGGGGTAAATATTTCAAATTAATAACCTCAAAACTTGGAATTTTACAATTGTAGCAACTTCGTGATACTCTTTTATTAGATGATTGATGGATTGGAAATCTTCACGTAAAATGTTTTTTTTTCCGGAAGGTAGCAAAAGAAGAGGGTACAACAGTGACTTCTATGGCAAGAAGTAGAAGTAGAAACAATAGAAATTGAAGAAACAAATAAAACAAGACAACTAACAAACGATAAAACTAAGCTATGAGCATTAGAAAACAAAATGACAACAATCCAAAAGAACCCAACTAACCATCCAGGTTGCAACATCATTCTATCCAATAATAATTGAAACCCTTAGAGCGAGCAGAAAGGCAATTAGCCAACTGAATGAAATCAGTTGAGTGTCGAAAAACAAATCCTTGTTCGGAAGAAGTTTCTTTGAAAACACTGCATGGTTACGACACAAGCCCGCTCCAATAAGTTGGCATATGAACCTGACTCTTCCAAAATCCAATGGGCTTAAATATACATGGACCATTTGTCAAAGGCGACGAGGTGCATATGTTCTAAAGTAGGGATGAGCATCAAGAACCGCTTACCCGAATCGATCCGACAGTATACCGGTATCAGGTATTCAGTACCACGATTTTCACGAAAATACTAAAATAAAACTGCAATTTTAGAAAGCAATGTCATTTTAAATTCTTGGATTATCCATATCACCTTCTAAATAAAGTTTATCTTTTCCTAATCAGATTATATCATCTTTTAAACTACCCAAATTTTCTCCATAAGTATTTGTATATTATTTTATCATCATCAAAAAATCGACCCTCTACATACGCATCAAAAATTCGATGGATTGTTGAACTTTTGATTGTATGGAATTGGTTTTGAAACATCATCAAGGTATTTTGGTTTGCGATTGGTTTTAATACACATCTGATACATTTTAACTTTTTCGATCCTTCGTGGTACTAGTATCGATTTTCCCGTCACGAAACCGAAACCGGACTGATACATATGGTTCGGTTTCAATACCGCTTTTTAGTCCAAAAAGATTTCGGTATCAACCGGTCCGATTCCGATCTAATCTCTACTCTAAAGATTCTTTTTGTAAAGTATAATTTTTATAATTTTGTAAAGATTCATTTTGTAAAAACTAAATTTCTATAAATACACATAGACATCAACATTCACAATATATGTGTAAGTAGATTATAATTCTTCTATCTTCAAAAAAATGAATGCAATATTTCTTTGTATATGTATAAATTTGAAACATTCCTTATTTATAACGTTTTTCTTTCTTCTATTTAACGTTCTACAATTTACTTTGCAATTCAACGTGGGTTTGGTTGTTTTATTGGAAAAAACCTTGTATTATACAAAAATGTTTAGCTTTGGTCCCTCCTATTAACGGAAGTATAAATTACATCTGTTAACGTTTTTGTGTGCCTTGCACATAAGAGTAAAACAATTTTATCTTTAAAATATGAGAGTAGATTAAAAAAACATTTTGATATACATTGTTGCCATATTATATTACATAGATCAAGTGACTATTTTACGATCATTTACAAAGCACATGGAGAAGTTAGCGAATATAATTTAACTTCCATTAATAAAAGGAATCAAAACCGAATATTTTTACATACCATAAAGTTTTTCTGACAATAAAAATTTTATAAAAACCAAAAACAAGAAAACAACAATTCATGGGGACCAAAATTGCATTTTTTTTCCTTTTCTGAAAGTTAACAAGATATCATTAGAAACAAGTCAAATTTTAATTTATTAATAGAACATTTTATAACATAACATATGCTAGACAACAATGTTTTAAAAACCGGGTTGATCTGACTGATCGAACTGGTTGAACCAGGAACCGGAGAAGAGACCGATTCAAATGTGATCGGTTTTATGATCTTTTAAGGACTGGAGTGAACCGGCTTGATTATTGATAAAACCGGTTGAACCAGTGGATTGAACCAGTAAAAAACCGATTGACCCGTTTTTTTGTTAAAAAANGATTGATATAAAACTTGTTATTATGTGTTTTTTAATGTTTTTGGATTGATTTACAACTTATTATAATGTGTATTTTTAACGTTTTAACTTGTGGACATCAAATTCTTAGTTTTATATATATATATAGAGGTTAAATCATGTGACATCAAATTATTCGGTTCTCACGGGTGGGTTTTTACATGTAGGAAAATGAAAAATACAAAAAAATATTTGAGACTACTGGTTGAACCGATGATTGAACCGATCAAATCGGGAACCGGTCATCACACCGATTCTACTAAAAAACCAGTTTTTAAAACATTGCTGGAAAAACAACATACATGAATCCCTAAAAAACACAAAAACTTAAAAGAAAAAAAAATTAAAAAACAGGAGAAATTTGAAAAATTCAATTACAAAGGTGACTGAAAATAAGTTTAAAAAACACATAAGATTAGATAGATGATGTAGTGAAAACTTGAAATATTTACATTTTCTCACCAATTTTCGTACCATTTTTTTAAATAAATAAAAAACGGTGTACAGTATAATGTGTATGCTGGTGACTGAAAGAAGCAATGATAAAATTGAAGAGTAATAATGGTGGATTCAGTTTTTGTTGCAAGAGCTGCTGTGCCAGATAAGCACCACCACCATCATCCTTTTCTCTTCACTGCAAACTTCCAAGAATCATCCTTCAATCTCTCAACACCACCACTAAAATGATGCTATCGGATCATAGATCTAGAACATTCTCCCTTTATAGAGGAAGAAATCGGGCGGAGGAAGCTAGAAATGAAGCGGATCCAATAGCAGGCCCACGTTTCTCGAAATCGGAGATCCGGCAGTTTTCCGGCGAATTTCTCGTCGTCCGGACAGGTATCATCACTTTTTATATATGTTATTGAATTTGAGGTTTTGATTTCCTTATTTCTAGGGCATTGAGTGATTTTATGTGCTTGCTGTATATATATTTCTCCAGATTTGCTGTTGATCTATATATATATTTTATATTATATATATAGGCTTACTGAAATGTAGCTTCTAGTGAGTTTCAATCAATAGAGGAGATTGAGATGCAAAAATACACTGACACATTGATTCCCATTTCCTCCACCACCAATCTTCTTTGACTTATATCTAGTTTTCTTCTAGCCCATGCTACTATCTATTCTCTAAATCTGTTTTTTTATTGGTTTCCATTCTTGTCAGACTCTCTAATTACACAATTTTTCTTCAATGTTTATTGTAGATGAGAACTTGCTATTTTGGTTCATTGGTTTTTCAGGCATTTGCTATAAGGAGTTTGAGAAACATGCCCCCATAATATAATATGTAATGTGTATGGGTGCCAACTTCCTTCAACTCAAATAACCAATATTCATCATATCAACCATACAAATTAAACTTAAACATGTACCAACTTTAACTTGGTTGGCATTACGGTACCAAATATCTTAACTTGGTTGGTACATGGTACGAGAAATCTTATATATAGGTAGTAATGTACAATACCGACTTTAAGTAATTTATTAATTTTCTATTTGTTTCATAGTTATTAATCATTAATTTAATACTTAATTTACTCAAGTTAATTGAATGTTGTTTAGTTTTGAAAATCCCATGAAACACGACATTTGTAACGTCCCAGGCCAACCTTTCCAAATATTGTCTACTTTATCTGCATTTGGACTCATGGTTCTAAAACGTTTCCGATAGAGTTTGCTAAGTCATCTAAAACCCATATACGGAGGTCATGTTTCTTTAAATGTGGTTTCTTAACAAATGATACTTTAAGGGTCCGTTTTTAGTTTGCAGGATTCGAAGGGATATGGATTTCAATCCATTCAAACGGGTTGTTTGGTTAGCATGATTATCTGGATTTAAAATCCCTCAAACATATGATTTTAAAATCCTTAGGGGGTGGCTAGGATTTCAAAAGATTTTGTAGAATTTGTATATAATAATGTTTTAAACTGTTAAAAACATTTTTCTTCTTCTAATAATCAGTTAAA
This sequence comes from Carthamus tinctorius, assembly GCA_001633085.1. Taxonomy (NCBI): domain Eukaryota; kingdom Viridiplantae; phylum Streptophyta; class Magnoliopsida; order Asterales; family Asteraceae; genus Carthamus; species Carthamus tinctorius. The sequence continues at coordinate 1,461 of LUCG01263836.1, read as the reverse complement.
TAAAAGATAATTTAATTATTTTTATGATTTTATTGATTTTTTTTAGAAATAACGGAATTCAAATCCTACAAACTAAACTCTCAAAAGGACAAAGCTTCTCAAATCCAAATCCCTACATGAAATCCAATCCATTTTATTCCACTCTTACAAACCAGACGGACACCAAATACATTTCTTCTTTCTCTCTTTCCTCTCCTTCCTCATGCATGCTTACCTTAGCACCTCCCCCTTCCCCACACCCTCTCTCTTCATTTATCAATGGCCAATGAATTTCGACTAAAAGTCCGAATGATTAGATAATTTAATAAACACAAAGTTATGACAAAGTAAAGGCATGACAAAGTAAATAACACGTTACAGTTATTGACATGGAAAACCCGTGAATGGGTAAAAGGTGTTGGATTTTTGGATTTGGAAGGGATAGGGTGTAAACCACATTCCAAATATAGTAATTCGACCCTAAGAGTCTTAGGTTCACGAATTTAGTATTGGGATAATCCTTGAGAATATTTCTATCTTCAAAGGCTATGAAAATTGAGACAGATATAACCCAGATTCTCGTTTTATATATTTAAATAAGTGATCGATGATTATGGGTGGTTAAACGGTTATAATCGTTAATGGATAAGACTGAAAAACAGTTACAACTTGCCAGAGGGCACTGCCCTTAGAACCTAGCAAGGGGGCGTGACTCCCTTTGACTGTTAAGTTGATAGAGGCAACATTTGAAGGTGTGCACTCTGCACCTCCTAACTCACATATGTTTGTTTTACCACTTTAATCGATCTTAAGTAAATCATAGTTACACAAAAAATGATTGATGACACCAAATTCACGAAAATGGGGGAGGAATGATGGGGAATTTAGTGAATAATTGAAATCACAAGCATGTAAAATAATTCAAAATACATAAAACCTTTTCAACTTAAAATAAAACATAAAAACTATAACAATGAGCTTCAAATTTGAACCCAGCACAAAGAGGCATTGGCCACCGATCTTTTGAACCCACAACTCAAAAGAAAATTAGCTAACTTTGTGTAACACCCCAAAGCCCAAAGCCCAAAGCCCAAAGCTGACCAATAACTTCGACTCCAACTTAAAACCATGGTGAAAGTTATTGGTAGCCCATGACTTGAGACTTATAAGGAGCTCACAAATTCTACTCTCTAGCCTTGTGGGTTAGGTTGTTACAAACTTCCCCATGTAAACTCCTGACGTCCTCGTCAGGCCTACCCAGAGTCTTTTCTCCTTGTCATCAGCGATGTGGGATTCGCCTAAGATGTTATAAACATCCCCCTCAAAGACTCATCATACCTCGATGAGGTTTGCCCTACCATCCCGATGGTACAAAGATCGGCTTTGATACCATTCCGTAACACCCCAAAGCCCAAAGCAATAGACTGGCCCAATAACTTCGAGTCCAACTTAAAACCATGGTGGAAGTTATTGGTAGCCCAT
>LUCG01263806.1:0-14686 GCA_001633085.1 Carthamus tinctorius | reverse complement strand
CAACCTTATTCCCCCCCCCCCACCTTCCTTTCCTTTCCTTTCCTTTCTCTCCTTAAAAAAACTCGAAAACACAACATTTTTTTCTGTCCCTCCTACTTTCCATCTCTTTCCTCCCTTTCCTCCCAAAAAAGAACTCGAGAACACAGCGTAAACATACATTATAAGATTCTATGACTAATAGTTATCTTCCAAATATTGAGATCTTACGAAAAAAGATGTAACACTAGAATTCATTTTATCAACGATCAAAATAGTATGCTAAATATGTCATGAGATTTCGTACTTTTTATATATGAAAGGCCGTCAATAAAATTACACAAAAGCCACATATAAGATGATATAAAGCTCGTCCAAACTTTATGCAAGACGTAAAAAGAAACCCTTTATAAAGAACGGGGACACCAAACCTAAACATGACCAACAAAATGATCAAAAGAACCACCTGAAAACAAACGAAGTAGGACAACGTCGTTCTCGTGTTAAGAACGACCTCTTAAGATGAATTAGGTTGCGACACCAATTTGTTCAAGAAGGAATATAATCTCTTGAAATGAAATATTTTGGTGCTTAATCCTTTTATTTTGGTTTTTACCATGAAACTTAATATTTATATGGAAATAAATATTTTTGAGCAAGAATTTTACTTATTACCAATTAGTATAAAAGTTTACAAAATTAAAAAATATACTATCAATAAATTAGAACGAATAATACCCAGAAACATCATCTAGAAAGGGTTGATAAAACAATAACAAACACGTTCAAATCTAATAAAATATATCAAACCTATATTAATAGATAAATTTCAAATGAAATATAATAAACATTTATATAGGTTGAAATTAAGAAAGTTATGCACAAATTTAGCATATGTTTTTTTTTTTTTTCAAAAAAAAATATAACAGTATTTTTACTTTAAAAATCAAATCATCCTATCTATTTTCAAAAATGTTTAATAAAAAATTATTTTGAATTTTATATGAAATATATCAATTGTCATGCTTATTTATTATTATAGCATCAAATGTTTTTTTTTTTTTGGGAAGGGTGTCTGTCCGGGCCAAAGCCCGACTAATCATCAGCAATTTTGAGGGCTAAAACATGGCCCCACTTAAATGTCCTCAGGCATAGCATCAAATGTTGATAACATTATCCGTACCTAAATTGTAAAAAATAGCGTAACACTGTCTTCATAAAAAGCCATCTCCACCCGAATTATGAGTCAAAAACTATGGTCCCGAAATACTGCTATGAAAATTGGAACGACATAAGAAAATGAAGAAAAATATATGTGCAACTTCACAAAAAAAGTAAATCATTTTGATTCAAATGACAAAGTCAAAAGTTATGGTTTCCTCGAATTTGCTATAAATATTATAACGAATTTTGTTATCGGTGTGGTTTATTACCCCTTTTATCTTCTGTTAAGTGTAGTTGTTTCGAAAAGGTTTACGAAAGATTTAGACCGAGTTACAATTTCAGAACATCTTGTAAGGTACCTTTTTTTTTAGTTTCGGAGGGAAGGAGGAAGGGTCACTTTTGACTCCTTACTCGGAACAAAAATGTTTTCTTTAAACATTTTAGAACCATTCCCCTAGTAATCTTCACGGGTCATAAGTTTTGACTTGTAATTGTGATTTGTGATCAAGATGCGTTTTATAAGTTTCTTAATTTTTAAAAAGTATTTACATGTACAACTTGGGGATCTTGATAGTCATGACCATTTCATAACTTGTTGTAACATTTTGTAACCATTTTCATGGTAAGTTAACTTCGATCAACCATAAATTTCGACCCGGATATAGAGTTTTTTAAACTTGTTTATCTTTCTATATGTACGAGCTTGTAAAAATTTGAGGACCCAAATATTCCTACAATTTCATAATCTATATTTAGATTTCATTTTAAAACGGAGTCAGAATTTGGGTACAGGAGGAGCACGTGGATTCATATCTTTTTTTAAGCTCACAAGATAGCTCTGAAGTCTAACTCTTTGGCAAAGTAGTCTTGCCCCCAACAGGTCCTAGGTTCGATCCCCCCTCTATGCATTCTTTTTAAATCATATGTTTAAAACCATTCTAATCCGCATAAAGGGGGCGTGACTTTTGAATTGTAACATGGATTCATACCGTTTTGTAAGCTGGCATGTTTTGACGTATAAATACTTGATTTATAAAAGATTAGGTATAACAGATAAATATTCGTAATATGCACACAAAAATAGCCCTGATGCGTAACTTAGTTGGTAAAAGGTTGTTACTCTAGATATAAGATAAACTACTGGGCATAATCCCCTTTGATTGTTCTAACCTGAACCGCTAAATAAGCTAAAAAAATACCCCTTCTATTAACCTCCTTAAAGATGGATTAAAATCACATGTAATTAACTTTTTCACAAAACAAATGGGCTTAGAAATTACTGTAGGGTAATTAAAATTAACTCACCATAAATCTGGAAAATTATCACAAGAATAAATAAATTATAAATGCATGTTTCAGAGAACGAAACAAAGAAGCAATGAAGCATGCATATTCCTCGACATTTAATGCTACAATAAACAACAAAAAACGAATTTTACTTTTTTATATGAATAAAATAAATCAACATTCTGCTTATATCATTATAAAAACTTATATATATATATGATCAAATATCAAAAATATGAATATACTACTATTATTAATCTTTACATTATAATATATTATCTTTAGAAATAGTAATAAATTATTATCATTATTTAATAGCGATTGTGTCTACTTGTCTCATTGTGGTTGCCTAAATTAGTTTAATAAACAAGTAATGTACAAATTTTGTCTCTTTACATTTAATTGATTACTTTTAATTTTTTATCCAAAAATCATACCATTTTTGTCTTGTATTACTTTGAGACTAACGTGTTAACAAGTTTATTATTTTATTTTTTTTTGTAAATTTAAGTCGTATATTATAATATATTGATTTTCTAAAAGTATTTTTTTTTAATTCCAATTCCAAATCACAAATTGGACAAAAGTAATGCTTTAACAGAATTGGTTTTATCTTCGAAAATGTCTAAGTAAACATTTATTAAATATTTATACAAATGATCGAGGTTTTTTACCTGTTAAGAGGAAAGACAAAGATGGATAGTCATACTCGGTAAATGATGGTGATAACTATTACCCAGTAAATGTTTACCGTGTTATAAACGCTTACTATCAATTCGTTTATTAGAGTCCCACATCGGCTAGACATGGATAAAATTTTCACTATAGATGTTGGAACCTCCATTCTCTCCTTAAGGGTTCTTTGGGAGATTAAATACAGGGGTTTCACATATTCTCACATGGTACCAGAGCCGAGGTCTACCACTCTAGGAACTGACAAACTCAAGACAATCTATACTCTCCTGGCCCTAACCCCTCTCGACACTATGGGACAATACATGTGCGTCTAGCCTCCGTTGGAGGGGGCGTGTTAGAGTCTCACATCGGCTAGACTTGGACCAATTCTTCACTATATATGTTGGAGCATCTCTTCTCTCCTCAAGGGCTCTTTTGGATATTACATACGGGGGTTTCACATATTCTCACAGTTTTTATGATCGGGGATGTTAACATAAGGTAAATGAGTGTTTTTTTTGGAAGGGTGTCCGGGCCAAAGCCCGACTAATCCCCGGCAATTTATGGAGTTAAACATGACCCCACTTAAATGTCCCCAAGCATACGCACGGGAAGGCTCGAACTCGGTTAGGACGTCATGAACCACTCGAGCGATAATCAATCTGCCACAGCATTGGAAGACTAAAAAATGAGTGTATTGTGGTTGATACCTAGATAAAGTTTCGGGTCGTGAATAAAAAATTATTGTCCAAATACTATATTTCGACCTTCCTGTGCCATGAGTTACATGAAATTGGTATTAGGATAATCATAAATTTCATACATGAAATAAGGCACATATTTCATGTATATATATTTATTAGAGTACGTTTCATGTATTTATATGAGAGATCAATACACTTACAAACTTGCATGCGATTAAACAATAATAACGGAATCAGAGTTCCTAATCTAAAAAGTCCCGAACTTAGCTAAATTCCAAAGTATGGAAGGTCGAAAGTTTGGACTCAAAGTTCAAGTCTCTAACTCCTTGATCCAGGGGTAAGGAATTGGTTGAATATCAACACTTCAAAACTCATGATCATTCTAGCCCAAGCTAATATTCAGAGGCTGGTTATTTGGTGTTGACTGGTTAACAGTTAGGTTGTTTATTAATATCGAAATCTGACCATGGCAGCACAAAAGAAAAATGCTTACCAAAGTTAGATCTGATTATTTCATGCATGCCTATTCTTTTTCCCTCTCTTTCTTTTAACATACAATTCCATGCTTACCGGTTACCAGGGTCAAAGCCAACTTTCCATAATTTTCATGTTTTTTTTTGTTTTTGTTTTCTTGATTAGTATGTATTAAATTATACAATGAAAAACAAAGAACCATCGAATTAATGTGGTTAGTTAATCAATTTTTTGAACACATTATCTCATTACATAAATTTAAATTAAAAACGTTTAATTGTAACACAAATATTTAACTTCTCCTTGATTTTTTTAACCAAAAACGAATAATATTGGCATTAATTAGCAAGGAATAAACAAATAAACAAACGTCTCAATCATATGTTTATAAAAGATTAAAAAAATGTATTTTTAGGATAATTAAAATCATTAACCATTTTAGGAAGTCTAAATTCCCATTAAGTTGAAGAATATTTTTAATTTTTAATTCCTAAAAAATCGGGAATGCATGAATCATACAACTGCAGAATCGAGGCTCTATCTAGACCATAATCTACTTATTTGATTTAGTTAATCTGCTATAAATTAAATTAAATTAAATTTATAAATTATGAAATGATCCATAATTTAGTAAACAAAAATCCAGTTTAATGTTAGAAAAAGTTCTGATTTATTATCAAACTAACTTAAGAAATATATTTAGAGAGATTTTTTTTCATAACTTTTTTCAGTATTTTTGTATTGATATATTAATTTGATGAATAAGTTTATAAAAGAATTTAATTATTAGTTTAGAGTAAGTACATTATTAAAAAGCATCCATGGGGTTTTTGATAACTCTTGTTTGTGCTACCGACTTTCAAAATTACACCAAAAAATTTATAGTTTATGTTTCTTATGAGTTCCGTCCATGGTTCTAAAAGTCGTTTTCGTTAGCTACACCAGTTGTTGTGTTAGTCGGGTGAGGGTATTTTGGTCAATTTTAAATTTTCATGAGGTTTTTATTGCATTAAAGTTTAACACTTGTACAATCATTTGTATTTCGCAAAAGATGAACAAGAAGATGAATAATAACCTAGAAATATTCAACCTATAAAGTCAAAATTGTAATCGTTTGTACAAATTAAATCAAAACACATAAAGAAAAATAATTTTTTTTTTCAGAAACGTTAATTTACTATTTGAAATAATATAAACAAATGGAGAAGCAAAATATTAGCAATGTGAAGAAGATGAAGAACATCAATAACAGATATCGTGCATATTCATTTGAAAGAATTGTAGTACAAAACCATAAAAAGAAACCCCATAGGCGGTGGTGACAACAACAAATCGAACTAGTTAGGGAACTCCATAGCTGTAACAACTCATCCTACATAAACTGAAAGAGGGTGTTTGTAACATCATAAGGCCAATCTAACATCACCAATTGTAAGAAAAAAAGATTTTGAGCGAACCTGACGAAAACGTTAGAAGTTTTGGTGGGGGAGGTTGCAACAACTCATCTCATATAAATAGAAATTAAGATCCGTAAACTCCTTATAAACATCAAATTGTTGCTTACCAATTACTTACACCATGTTTTTAAGTTGAATTATAATTTTTTTAGCCAATTAAGTAAATGAATTTTGTTTGTGGATGTGAATAAGTTAAAAGTTGTGAAATAATTATTTCTCTCATAAGCATTTCTGAACATTATACCCAATCTTTCAAATATATATATATATTTATATATAACAAAGCTCACATATACTTAAATCTTTGACTTATATGGAGTTTAAGATATATTTGATGACTGCTTAAATCTTTGACTTAAATCTTTGATCACTAGGCTAATGACTCAGGGGAACAAGGTATGGGACCATATTTTTTCTTATGGATAGTGTATTAACCAATTATAATTGGTAAGAAAATTTTTATACCATATACCAACCCAATATACTTGTTATGAATTATTATTGGTATGAAAATTATAGGAAATGATACATTACTACCATGTATAGGATTTATCATATCCTGCGCCAACCATGTTTACATATCTGGTATGATAGTATCAACCAACTTAAGTCGGTACCAATTAATTTGTTTGGAATAATTGATGTGAATATTAGTTGGTTTGACTTGGTACGGTTTTGATATTGGTTTTGAGGTATGGTTCGGCTATGAATTGGACTTCAAAGAGGATGATGATGGGTAGTTGAGGAGGTTGATTGGTAGGAGCGGAGGAATTGTACAATGGAGTAGCGCAGTGGTTAATTTTAGTATTTCTTCTAATCTTGAAATACCAAATACTTGTACACATGCTTCAAACGTTTATACAGACACTCACACACACACACACATATATAGGGGCATGTTCAAAAGAAAACTCAAATCTAATTGTGAACGTGAGAACAGCCGGGAACGCAACACGTGTTCTATTTGCTCCTATTCGATCTGAATACTACAGAATATTGTATTATTCACCTTGAATAATGCATAATATTCAGTCTGAATAATTTTATATTATCAGACTGAATATGCCACGTGGTGCGTTATCAGTTATCCTTACGTTTACAATTAGATTTGAGTTTTCATTTGAACTTTCGTCTATATATATGAAAATGAAAATGACCAAAATATCATCACGTGTCTAGTACGTGTGACAATAAAAAAAATCAACAACCACTAAGACCAAGAACAAACACGTAACAGAACGCAAACGACAAAGTGTTTGGTTTAATATAAAGAATCAAAATGACAAAAACCAAAGTTTTTGTAAACTATGTTTGTAATTCCCTGATTTTTAATATATATTCTGATAAGATATAAACTTTTATTTATTTTTTATAAATTTATCGTATCTTAAACGATGCTAATTGTAGAATGACATGAGCCATGACATCAAGTCTACCAACTTAAGAATATACTTTTAGTTTGAGAAGGCTTTTTAATTTAGCCAAATGCAAAAAAATAGTTTACAACCAATAAAAATGTTAATAATTTTGAAAAAAAAAAATTAACTAAGCAAACATCATAATCAAATATGATGAGAAAACAAAACAAAATTTAAGTCACAAATTCAAAGAAAATCATCTTTCACCTTAATATTTGTCTTGATGAATAAGGAAATAATATTTGCCATTGCTCTATTTAGTTATGTGATATAAAAAATTTATTAAAATCAATGTATCAAAAGGGATTACACTCATTCTTGTATAATAATCACGTATAATGTATCGTTGGATCGTCATTTTAAAATTCATTGAGAAGAATTACGAAGTTATGATGAAATCCCGATAATAAAATTTGTGGTAAGTAACCAACATGCGAAAAAATAAAAATATCAGTTATGTCTACTTATGATTTAGAACTTTTTGTAAAATTAGACATGTTTATTTTGTTTTGGACAAGTTATATAAAGATAAAGCATATTTTATTTTGGTTTCTATTAAGAAAATAGCTTTCAAAAGGTCTATTTCAAATGATGTATTATGACGTGGTTAAAGAACCACATTATGTATTTGATGTAATTAAATTAAGAGATAACAATATAATTTTGTAAACAAATTTTTTTTAAATAAAAGATATTAAAAAGTTTATGAGCATTATTAAACTTTTATGTATAAGATATTTTTCCTAAACACAAAACCCATTTGGGACAAGTTACCTAACTTTTTAGATGTTTTTGCTCTTCTTGTTTATCTTGGATATATTTATCATTATTATTATTATTATATAATGATATAATGAGATTAAGGTGATACTATGTTTTTTTAAGTTGTGTTGAAGTTTGAAGTCTTGTTTTGATTTTTTTAAACTGATTAATCTTTGAATTTGTATAAATTGTCTATTTTACCCATCAGAATATTATAGTGTTGAATTTACATATAAATTTATAGAATTTCACATATTTATTCATCATCATTACAAAATTTACATATAAATTACAACATTAGCATTCATTGAAGTTCTCCAAGCTTCTGGTTAATCTATTGAAATAAATGATTGAACAAGGTTTAAATTGATTTGGTAAGGGTTTGTTAAAAGAAATGATTGATTAAGGTTAATCCATTGAGAAATGTCGCTACAAAGGTCTGGAGAATAATAAGTGGTAAATAACCTCTTATTAGATAGAAGAACGATAAGACACAACAAGGCTCGAGTGTTTTTTGTTTTAGTTACATTTATAGTTTTCTCTTTTTCTAAGGTTGTGTTTGGCAAAAATAAGCTAGTCTATCCAAACATGTACCATAATCTAGCTTATTGAAACACTACTTGGAGTAGCATTTTGAGCGCTTTTTGTAGCTTTTTCCATATATACCCTTATCAATATTAATTATTAAATTCAAATATACATTTTTTCGTCATTTTACATACCCATAAGCTAGTTTTTGTCAAACATAATTTGTTCATTAGCTAGCTTATCAGCTACTAGCTAGCTTATCAATCAACAGCTAACTTATCAGCTAATTTGCCAAACACAGCCTAAATACGTAAACCTTTAATTTTCTTTTTAAAGAACACTCAAGGGCATTTTGGTCCAAACATTTGTTTTGATTTGTCGTTTTTCTTAGAATTTTTACAAATTTGTCGTGAAATAGGGGGTTTTTAATACCCATAAATTAGATTCCATAACCTAAGCAAATATAATCAAATTCTTTTTGATCCTCTAAAATATAAAAGGGCATGATTCATCCAACTTTACACACAGCTGGTTAGTGGCTGTTGGGCTTTGCACCAACTTTTTTGCCTAGATCTGAATTCTGAAATGTATATGAAATCTGAAGTCTTAACGTGTTAAGCCCGATTAAACAAGAGGCCCAAACAGCAAGTTCAATGCAATTTTAATTGTTATAACAATTCAATTCAAACAAGGGGAGACAAAAATGTTGAAATTAGAAAAATAAATAATTCTATATGGCATTTTATATACGATAATCCGCTTTCTTCGCTATAATCACGTTAACTGTTCGGTTCATGGCACTGGTAGACAAGCTACCGAGACAATCCATGTGCTGACATGCTAATCTTTTTTTTTTCTTTACTGATCTTAACATTTTTTAATCCTTACCGTCTTTCCTTGGTGTTTGTCGATGCCGGCCTTTGCCTATGACATTGATGCATGGTAGTTGCCATGGGCATCAAATTTCAGAGGGCAACAAAATTCTTTTAATAGCAAAGCCTAGGCTTAGGAGGCTTAAAAGGGCAACAGATATTTAGGCTTATAAGTTGTTTTTGTATGTTTAATATTTATTGCTTAAGTAATTAAGATTTTAAGTTGTTTTTAATTTTTCGTTAAACATTAAGTTTAAGTTTTGTATGTTTACGGTCTTTTAAATCTAGTTTACGGTCGTCCTAATGTGCATCCACTTTCATCCAACAATTGATAGTCAATTCTCACGCTTCTCACGTTAACTCACATTCTCTCCGGAACACAACCTTATAATATATAAATAGAAAATGCTAAATAAATGAAAATCTGGAAAACCACAAAAAAAAAAACCGGATGAAAATGGATATCAATGTTGATTGCAAATTAACAAGAAAGATATGATCGTCTTTTTTATTCGATTTATATCTTTCGAATTTGTTTATTTTTATGAAGGGGTGTGATTTTTAAATTCAAAAAATAATATTGTAGTAGTCTAATTAATCACATTTATATACTCAAATGGTTGATAAAGCGTTTTTGTAGTTTTTTCGTTTATTAGAAGTTTTTCTATCTCTCTCTCTCTCTCTATATATATATATATAGAGAGAGAGAGAGAGAGAGAGAGAGGGAGCAAGATGATCAAACGATAAGTTGATTAACTTTGAGAAGGCGAGAAAATCCAAGATTATATATGATAACACATGATATGAACGTTTGATCATAATATATGATTAAAAATATCCAAAAGAGACGAGGGCGACTTAGTGAAACTGACCAAAGGGATCAGGGGAGGGGAAGGTTGCCTGTTATGTGTCAAACAACGCAACATATGCTTAAACATATATGATTAAGCGTGGGTATCACATGTAATCATATATGGTATTCGTCTATTCGAACTTGCCACCTTCTTGCAAATTGATCATTTTCTCATACGTGGGGCATTCTTTTGGCTTTATGCCATAAGCATCCAAAATTAGGGATGACAGAAATAACCGAATCCAATGGGAATCCCCGAACCCGAGGCTTTTGGGACGGGATTGGGTCGGGTAAATGGTTATGGGACCGGGTATGGGATTTTTACAAAAAAAATTCNCCCGAACCATATATATTTAATAATTCAATAATTTTATTATTAATATAATATACATTACAATTTTATTAATATATAGAATAATAGAAATGATGGATTGATTTTATTAACATATAAATTATATATTTAAGTTTTACAATTTAAGAGCTTTGCGCGACATTGGCGTTTCGTGCATATCTCACTCGTCCATGCTTCAATTAACACGATTCAAAATGTTCTAGAAAACAAAAAGATGCGATTACAACTTTGTAGTTTGAAGTTTCTGCAAACTCGATATTTATCTTGGCCGAACCTGATCTCGAAGATGAAACTGATTCGCATATAATTTTAATAAATGAAATTTTGTTTAGTAAATTTTCATCGACTAAAAATATAAATGGGATACCCGATACCCGCGGGAATACCCGTGGACCCGATGATTATTTGGTAATGGGATACCCGACGGGATGGAACCGGGTATGGGACATGGTTTCATAATAGGGTATGAGACTGGGATTACCAATACCCATCCCATTGCCATCCCTATCCAAAATGTCAAGACCGACCCCTGCTCCTTGTACAAATAATGTTTGTCGCTCTTGTCATTCTAACGAAACAACTGGGTCTCTAACAAGTGATGGTACTGTTGAAACCAGTTAATTATCTCAAAAGTCTGCCTCTTTTCAAAATAATAATAATTCTACGAAAATTGTTGATAAAAAAGAAATGAGGGTTTTATGTACGCATATTTATATGTGAATATTTTTCTAAAAAAGGATAGATGAGCAAACAAGAGTTCAAAATATTTAAAATAAATAATTTTTATTTAAGTGTCAAAATAAAAAACTTACCAAAAAGAAGAAAAAAAAGTCAAAATAGTGGAATTTATACCATGATTTATATAGGAAGAAAAGTATGGTCATATTTAATGAACATTTACTACGGTAATTGCAAAGCAATTTTAATAAAAAAAATTGGTTTCTTATAATTGTTATTTTTTGTTGATGTGATAATGAACATGATATGAAATTATAGATTTAAAGAATGTCTGAGGTACTCAAATTATATTTTTGCTATTATCTGATGGTCATCTCGTATGTGGTACAAGAAAATAATTGAAGAATGATCATAGCATATTTAATCATCCACAACATGATCGTCAAAGACGTAAGTCATATTTATATTCGTCAATTTGATAATATAAATGATGATGTGAATTTTACTCTAATTATGCCTTAAATCTCTCATAATATACTTTATGGGTACAAAAACTATCTCCAAAATCACATACAAATATGTAAGTCAACGAATTATTGTTTACGATCATATTTGATTGAAGAGATTTTGACAAAGATTTAGAGAAGAAGAAAATGACGGTTAATGTAATATTTTTACTTTGTACTTTAATTTAATATTTTATTCAATTAACTAATTTAATTATTTAATTAATAAACCATTTCACATTAAATTATAAATAATATTTAATTCTAGTTTTGTTGTTATTGATAAAAATATTTTTTTATGATCAGGTGTTATTTTAGAAAGTGGTTAGAAATTATTGTGGTTAAGGGTAATTTCAAGATAATTTTAAAGCTGATGTAATACTTTATAAATTGTGTTGAAATTTCGTTGCAGTGAATGGTCTAACTAGATAATGCTATTTACACCCTATATATGTCAAAATCGAGTCGGATAACACATAGGAAATGTAAAGAACAGCTATTAATGTTGATATGTGTGGTTATAGAGATACAATTAGCCTCTATGGGTTTAATATATATCTCTGTAAGTAATAAATAATCTCAAAGTTTTAAAATGTTCATTCACACTTTTTTGTTTAAATATACTCTACGAAAAATGACTCTTTAGTATCTTATGAATAAAAGATTTATAAATGGCGACACACTTACGCAACTATATATAAAGGGGGTTGCTATAAATAGATGGCACTACGAAAATTGAAACAGAGTACCCATGATGGTAATAGCGTGACATCATTGGAAACCATTTTTTGAAAATATATCAAATAAAAATTATGGATATTTGATAAAGAATGTTGTGTTGTTCATTCTGAATAATACAAGATTATTCAAAGTGAATGTGTTATGTGTCATGCTTTCGGTTGTTCTCACGTTCGCAATGAAATTTAAGTTCGCAGCCGAACTTTCGTTTATACATATAATATATACACTAAAATGTAGTCGGGTCAGATATTAGTGAAGATCGAATATAAAAGTATGATGGTACAGACTGGGCAACTATGGATGAGTTTACGATTAAGGGCTTGATTAAATGTTAATAAAGTTGCACATAAGAAGCAAGGACTACAATTAAGGAAAAGAAGAACGTTGAGACCTAACTAGTGCATTTGAAGTTGTACTAGTGATCAATGACAAGTTTTCGTTCTTTAACCTCGATAAAAAAGGAAACATCAAATTTGATTAAAGTGATTAGGACTTCCTAACCTTACTTTTGTTTTTTTTCAGCGAGTATACCAACATATTGTCGACCACTTACTTTCATTTGGTTAAACTTATGAAAGTTAATATAAATAAATAACTATCTAATTAACTCACATATTGTTAATTATGAGTTGATTTGAACGGAGTTTTGTTAAAATTATGATCACATTAGGAAATTCTAAGATCTTGAAGCTAGTCCCAATAAATCTTAACTAGCTTTTGAAGATATTAACTTGCCGCTGAGCTTTGATTATGTGATTAAATGTGAGTACGAGGTATTGAAACGTAAATCTAAAGATTTATTGAGAATATGACAAGAACAAAAAGAGATTGATGCTTAAAAAACAACTTTAGATGTTATTGTCAATTTGTGTAATTAGACTATTTAGCTAATTAAAGGTTGTCATATTTGGATTATCTATTAAATAAATTTCAAAAATTAGCTTGAATTAGTTGATGTGTATATATCTATAAGTTAGAAATCATGTATATGAGAAACATAACTTTTTAATAAAACATGAGGAGCAATCTCAGCCACTCATTCGGTCAATAAATGCGGCTTTGACCGTAGTCTCCTNATCGCGTCAATCCTCCGTGATCACGTCCACCGTAACCGAATATGTGTGGCTGAGATTGCTCCTCACTTTCTCTTAAATTGACATATTTCTCGTATGAACCTCCCTCATCATGTATAACCATTAAACGAAATCAAAATAGACATAAAGTAAAATGAAACATAAATTTAAAAGTAAGTGTTTGAATTTTCAACTTCGAAATGAAGATGCAACATAATACGTTATATTTCAATATATTTTAGGAAATGTTATAGTAATTTTAAAAACTATACAAATAATGACAAATTACGACGGGAAGACGTCAAACTCTGATAAACTTACAGTTATTGCGAGTTAAGGTCAAATTATTACTAGTGTTTTAAAAATCAGGCTATCAGTAGCGCAACCTTCTAAGCCCTGTGCCACATATGCGCCACATCAGTTTTACCATAGACCCACTATAAGTCCTCTGGAGCCCACTCTGTTTAGTACCACAACCGATCAAACCAGATACCCAACACATATATATTTCAATTAAAAAAAAGAGCGTGTGTGAGAGGGAGAGACCCGGGCTGATCGGCTTGGCCACATCGATGTGCCTCTAGCCCACCGAGCCCGCTCAGTTCGTACCCCCCCATCCCGCTGAGCCCGTTGGAGCCCGCTGAGCAAGTCTGCCCAGCCTAACCCCATCGGTACTGATAGCCTAATAGATATTAATTTGGCAGGTGGGCCACTGGGCCTGAGGATATTTGGAAAGTGCTGAGGTAGCATTGAGTCAATAAGCCTATCCAGAGTCTGTGGGCGCCCAACTGTTATCTGCACTCTATATTTAATATAAAATAATAAATTATGTTTCTTGTCCATGTAGTTTAATAAAATTGCTATTCTCATCCACACAACTTTAAATTTATGAATTTTTATTTTTATAATTTATGAATTTATTGTTATTTCATTTTTATAATTTGCATGCATTGTTATTTCTATTCTCATGATTTATAAGTTATTGTTGTTTTGGTTTATTGTAGTTAGGTCATCCTTACCCGTACTACTCATATCACTCATACCAGCTGTCACCTCAGCGCTATATCAGCTTTACCACCACCATACCATTTCATTCTTACCCGTACCAATTCTATACCACTCTAAATAATTAATTAAAAAAATAAAAGAAAAAGAAAAGAAGAGAG
>LUCG01263782.1:0-14891 GCA_001633085.1 Carthamus tinctorius | reverse complement strand
GTTACTTGGAATTTACTAGTTATCTAATGTTACGAATTATTGTTAGCAGGAATTAAATATCATTTTTCTTTCATAACTAAATAAAATACACAAATAAAAAACTTTAGAGTAAATTACACTGTTGGTCCCTATGGTTATCACTCGCTAACAATTCCCGTCCTTCGTTTGAACTAATTAAGAACTTGTGGTTGCCTTTTTGTTTCAAGTCTGGTCCCTCATACTACATTGCATCCATTAACTCGAGGGATGAGATACTTCACAATGAATGGCAACCACAAGAACCAAAATCGAAACAAAATAACAATCATAAAAGCGAAAACAAAATAGTAACCACAACGATCCAAACCATAATTAGTCTAACCGGTTAAGGCTTGTGGAAGGTGTAAGAACCAACCCAAGTTTGAATCCGGAGGTGAGCAATCAGGGACCACTGAGTATTAATCCAAGGGGAGCATGATTTAACTCTCAGTAAAACTTATCAAGAATGTAGTATGGGTAAAGCCAACGTAAAAGAAAAAAAAGAAAAAAAAAAGAACAAGAGTTGTTAGTGGATGATAATCAAAGGGATCAAAACTGCAATTTGCTCAAAACTTCATTTCATTCCTTTTCCAATTCAAATTTCAGAACAAAATGTTTCTATGAATTCATCGCAGTTTCATGGTCAGCCAGACGGCTGAATCACTACAGCAAGAAGAAGAAGAAGGAGAAGATGGACTACAGCTTAGCGGCCTTAAAGCTGCTATGCATCCAGTTGAAGGCGGCTCGTCCCACCACCGACTCCTCTCAATCTTCCATCTCTCTCGGACCAATTCTCTTCCAACGCGCCTGGTTACAGGTTCACAAGCTCACAAATCACACTTTTTTCCTCTTTTTTTTCTCTCTTCAAATCGATCATTGATTGAATGTGATTTAGGGCGTTGTAATCTCGCTACCTTCCGCCGCCGCCGCCGGCGGCGGTCGTTTTCTCGTCGATGACGGAACCGGCGTCGTTGAACTCAAACTCGCCAACGATAGCCTCAATCGCGATTGGAAATTAGGTCACCACTTCTAAAACCCTAGCAAATTTGGGAGTTTTTTCTGTTGTTGTAAACTTATTCTTTTATTTATTTATAATTTTACGTTAATAAAATAGTAAAAATATGAGTTATATAGTTTTATGTTAGTTTTGATGAATGAACTATTTAGATATCTAGCTAATTTATGTTATTGAAAATTATTATATATAATAGAAAATATTGAATAACATTTTTAGGGGTAATTATGTCATTTTAACAGTTTAGTCGTACCCCGAACAGACAATTTAATCTTGTTCTGTCCATTCCTGTTCTTGTCTCATCCGGTTTACGTACCAAACGTTACCGTAGTGTTGTGATTGATTGTGCTCTGTGCGTGCAGGTGCATATGTAATGGTTGTAGGAGGGTGTTCGATCCGGGAAGATGATCTTCCCCTGATCAAGGTAAATTACCTCGAATTCGATTGGAATTTTCGTTGATTTTTGTGTTTGGATTCCAAATGCACAAATGAATACTACTTTACTTATGATTGACAACAAGAACTTTCAGTCTTCCAGTGTTGTGGCGGATTGGTTAACACTCGGGGGTTCATAGCGTCCTAACTGAGTTCAAGTCTTCCCGTGTGCATGCCTGGGGACATTTAAGTGGGGCCATGTTTAGCCCTCAAAATTGCCAGGGATTAGTCGGGCTTTGGCCCGGACACCCTTCCCAAAAAAACAAGAACTTTCACTAATCTCCTTGTTATTGATGGGATTATATTTCAATTACTAAACAACTACATTTTGGCTTTGCTAAAATGAAATGAATTACTTCTGCATGTTAAAGATTTCATGGATTCTAGCTTATTTTCAACTATATGCATAAGATACTCTTGATGAATAATCATGAATAGTCACATAAAATGTGGTTTATGGGTTCCTAAAATATTTAAGGTTGCTAAATGAACCTTGAAAGTGTTTTTGGTATTTTAGTAACAAAAGTTATTCTTTTATATGCAACTTGTATCAATGTCAAGAAATCAAGTGTACGCGCTCTATAAATTAATGTGGTATAGATTGTCCTTTTTAGAATGAAGAAAAGGAAGAACTTGAAAACATGGAATTAGAATAAAATCCGGTTTGGATTCTATAAATTATCTAGAGAGAACACTCCTCATTGGTCATTGATGAGAACTCGGCTAAGAAAGAAAACGTAGATGGTTAGGTGTTTGGTGGAGTTTATGTTTTCAAATCATGATTATGCTAGCTACAACATCAAGCAAGTTGTTGATTTGAATGTAGACCGCCTGAAGAACCAATATTATCAGAAGACAAAGGAAGAACTACTTGATACGTGTGGGAACTTATAGGAGCTGTGATATAATCCTGTTAGGGACACAAAGATTTAGCTAGAAATAAGTGCTCCCTTTAAGAAGAAAAAAACTCATGGGGGGTCATGTATATGGTCCAATGTTCGTTGAATAGTTAGAATCTTAGAGACGGATATATGATATATGCCTGTATCAGACTAGTATGCTGGTGATTTTAGTGCTATCAATCATTTTTGTGTGATTGTGATTTATGCGAGATCGACCCGGTGATAGGCAAACATAAGTGAGTTAGGAGGTGCAGAGTGCACACCTGCAAATGTTGCATCCATCATCTTAGATCGCCATAAGGCGGGGGTCAAGGGGCAGAACCCCCATTGGTGCCCAAAACTTCTACGGATTTGAAGAAGAGGTTTACGTAGGAATTTAAGTTTTGGGACGATCTGGTCAAATTTCAGAAGGTTGAAAACCTTCTTGAAATGGTTCCTGTAACTTACCTAAAATCGACCCAGTATTGGATTAGAGCATCTGATGCTTAAGATTAGAGTTCAGCTCCATGTGATCAGAGGCTCTGGTTCTGATGAGTGATGAGCTATTGAGCTTCCTCAGTTCCTCTAAGCTCTCAAATTCTAAGGTGTCGTTTGTTTTTAAGAGGTCTGATTTCACATATAAAAAATAAGAGGTGGATGGTGTACCTCTTAAAATTTCAGAGGACGATAAGATGTTTTCAGACTTTTTCTTAAAAATAAAACTAGCAGTCTTAAGTCTGCAGACCTCTTAATTTTCAGACTTAGAGGTTTTAAGAGGTATTTTTTTTAAAACAAACAGCCCCCAAGTGTTAGGACTCTGGTCCTATAATCAGAGACTTCGCCGTCTACTAAACGCTTATCAGGTAAGCGCTTACCAATATTGTTTACTTTATTAATTGAGCATGTCGAGGACCAAGAAGCTTACCCAGTAAGAGACGAGGTAAGGACCGAGATGTCTTACCCGGTAAGTAATGGAAATGACTCTTACCCGGTAAGCTCTTACTAGGTTTAAGGTGCTACCAACAATCCATTTACATGGTCAAAGATGTTACACGATAAGGTACATGAAGTAATTTCGTGTTGTTAAGCGCTTACCCGGTAAGAATTTGGTAAACGGCCCCTTAAACGTACTAAGATTCTGCCCAGAGCCTTTGATCGTGGTTTCTGTTCTCACTTGTTGCTTCCGACTACGAGTCAGTTAGTTGTAATTGTTCCCAAAATTAACCACTGCAACTGCTTTGCAATTATGTTTCAACCATTTAACCGCTTGTAACTGTCAATCTCTCATATAAATATGAAAACAAGAATCTGGGTGTATATAAGGACCCAATCTTACAACCTTTAAGATTAAATATTTTCATGTTGGATTATCCCATACGAAATTCAGAATTCCTAAGACCATGAGTACCACAACCCTTTGAACCCTTTGAACCCGATGCCACCTCACGCCACATCAGTTTTTTCTCTCACCTACCCTCCTTATCCTAAAGTGGAGTACAACGACCCTAAACTAACCCAATTTTTTTTTAATTTTAATATACAATTATGTATAAGAGAGAGAAAGAGGAAGAGAGAGAGAGAGAGGGCGGGTGCGCTCGGGTTTGGAAACCCACCGAGCCTACCCACACCCTTCACCCGCGCCGCGCGTACCACGAGCTCGCTCTACCTGCTGCCCCCTACCCGCGGTGAACCCGCATGTGGTACGGGTGACCTAATACCCAAGGCAATAAGGGTTGAATTATTGTAGTCGAAAAGCGAACTTTCTGCAATCCAAAGTGATTATCCGGTCCACGTGTTATCTGCACTCCCCAATTCCGTTGGTTTATGATGGCTCTTTTGACAAGCCATTAATACACATGCCAATCTTGAGCGTTGAACCCACAACCACCCGGGCCAAGAACTTCAAACAGGTGTTTTTCGTATGAAATATCCCAAACTTTTTATGTGATTCATAATGATTTACCGAAAATTTGGATGTATTATATATAGTAATCTTCCACATAGCACTATAGCAGAAACTAGGAGGCTGTCACAAGTAAAAGAGGGACTTTCTTAGGTCCTTTTGATTATTTATACAATACTTTGTCTAGTTATCTGGTGGTTATTCATTATGATTCATGCATCAAATCCTGAAATTCCCATTTTATTATTCACTTGTGAATAGTGTTATCATAAAAAGTACTTTTAAAATTTCAGGTTCACAAAATTGTCGATCTCTCAGCTTTCCCACATCGAGAGGCGATGTGGTATCTGGAGGTCTTGGAGGCTTACAAGCTCTTCTATCTGCCACCAATTCAAGATTCGTAGCCGTTAACAACACATTGAAACAGACAATTTTGCTCGGTTTACCCACCCCCCAAAAGGTACATGTAGATTATATATATGTGCAAAAGGCTAACCATTTCGACATGGATGAAATTTGAGTTCGGAAAATTTATAGTTCAATTATGAGAAAGTATTAACCATTCACAAACTAGGTGTTGATCGATTGATGACACTTTGGGTCTTGTTTTCTAAATGACTTGTGTACCCGTGTGATATAACTAGATGTTAAATTTTGTTATAAATCGATAATGGAAAATTTATGCAACGCTTCGTAGAGCTTAAATGAACAAGCAACTTTTCGATGAAGCTTGATAGTATTCGATGGTTGCTAGATAAGATATATATGATTATGGAGCAAAAAATTGTTGTATTTGTAACATTATTTTTCTTGTTTTCTTCTTGTTAATTTCTCCCTATCATTCGTGGTTTGTGAAAACTGAACCACCTGTGATCGATGCCGGATGAAAAATTCATAGGAGCTCGTAACAAGATAAAACAAACTTTGTACGTTTAAGCAGTATTTTGATTGCATTCGGGAAAAATGTTTAAAATAGTTCTAGTGTTTTTGAAGAAAAAAATCGCAAGTTCTTTTTCACGATTCTTTTTGTTACAAAAATGTATCAACTATGAGCTATTAATTAGGGCTGAAAACAAACCGAACGAACATGAATGGAGGTTTGTTCGTGTTCGTTTGACTTAATGCAAGAAATAAATGGACACAAACCAGTAAACAAATAATTTTTTGTGTGCTTATGTTTGTCCGTCAAGAAATTGGGTTTGTCTCTTACGAAGCTAAATGAACATAAAACGAATAACATAAGTTGACTTAAACGAACATAAACAACTGAAAACAAATGAACAAAAAACAACCACCATTACTCATCATTTCATTTCTAAAAATAACATAACAAAATAAAATTTGGATGAATTTACAAGGGATAAAAGATGAATTCCAAAAATTCAATTTAAATAATAATTTTACATATTAATGTCATAACATATAAATATATTTATATAATAAACAAATGTAAATGAACATAAATGAACAAACAAAACCATTGTTCAAGTTCATTCATTTAAGTAAATGAACAGAAAAATGTGTTTATCTTTACTCATTTATTAAATAAACAAACACAAACGAGCTTAGTGCTGAATAGTTATCTCAACCTCTGATTCTTTTGTAGCCGTAGCTACTTAAGAACGAATGATAAGATGCAATTTTGAAAGATGCAAACAAATATGTTCATTCCTACCCTATACGTACATCAAAGCTAAAGCATGCCCCATGCTACGTTCATACCTAATTACTTTACAAATTGGGCCCTTTGTTTAATTTTCTATTATTATGGAAAAAAATAATGCATTTTATGTCACTTTAGGTTTTAATTCTCATACCTTAAAAAAAAACTCGTACGTTTTAAGGATGTTTTTCGATTGGGAGCTAAATTGAAATAGAAATAAAAATCCAAACTAACGGAATCGAAATCTGAATCAACTAAAGTTGGTTTGGAACACCAAACCATGAACCTATAAAGCCTATACAAGTTATCTTTAAATGAACCAAATCAAACATATCCAAATCAGTTTAGAAATAGATCTTAAACCATCTTCAATAAAAAAAATATTGAAATATAACATTAATGCTAAATTCTAGCATTAATGTTGGCACTATTTATCAAAATAACGTTAATTGGGCTCAACCGATGAGTGCTAACTGCTAAGTCATAACATTTTTATAGGTTTGACATATGATTATTAATTTATTGTTTAATTAAGTTTTGTGCCTATTAATTAACTCAAGTAAATTGATTATATTCATACACTATATCTATACTATTATATGAAGAAAAAAAAATATTAAATGGCTAATTTTAAGAATCTTGAAATTTTAAAAGATATACATTTTAAAGCATATTTTAGATCTAAATTTTTTGTTAACTTTAAAGATTAGTTGAACATGATTTAAACAATTCTTGATTATAAAGAATATTTTGTAATTAAATATGTTGGTGTACTTTAAAAATTAAGAAAAAAATGTCAATAGCCTAAATAATTGCTTTGGTTCAATCGTCACATAAAACATTAATATTTAATATTTCGTGTAACAACAACTCCACCACGTAATTCGGAACCCATTCACTTCTTTATACTTTTATTTAGAAGGGTGTTCGAGGCTTTGTCCCGACTAATTCCGGCAAGGTTCACCGACAGATAAAGCATGCTGTCCTGAGTTAATCCTCAATGGCCACAATTTGAAGGCGCCTGGTTTTGAACCTGAGGTAGAATGGTTAACAAACCACTTCCACCACGGGCTTTAACCATATAATATTACATTCTTTATATATCTTTTTATTTGTATTGTTGTTTGTTTTCTAGACCTAATGTTGGGTTGAAGTTGTAGAGGGAGGTTCATACGATAAGCATGTCAATTTAAGAAAAAATGAGGAGCAATCTCAGCCACACATTTTCGGTTACGGTGGATGTGATCACGGAGGATTGACGCGATTCATGGGAGGGTAGAGGTTATTAAAGGGGGGACCACGGTCAAAGCCGTCTTTGTTGACCGGATGAATGGCTGAGATTGCTCTTCACGTTTTCTTAAAAAGTTATGTTTCTCATTTGAACCTTTTTTCTGAAGTCGTGTTATCAAGTTTATATAAAAAAATAAAAGAAGATGGATGAAAGAGATGGGCATGAAGTAGGAGATAGAAATCGACAATAAAAGAAAGAAAAAGCTAAAGTATATTCTTGTAGTGGATGATTCATAAAGCATATTTTCGATAAAAAGGTAATTTAAAACATAAAAAGGCTCAAAGTTTTCAAAGCAATACTGTTTATCAAAATATTAAGGCAAGTGCTAACCAGGTAAAAGGAAGCTTTAACTTTTAAGGGTCGTTTACAAAACCTTACCGAGTAGCCGTTTATTAGGTGTCATTTATTTTCCGGACGAGCATAGTAAAAATTGTGTTTGGTAAAAATAAACTGGTTTATAAGCTAATACATGTTTGGATGGACTATAAGCTAGCTATTGAAACAGTGTTTATAGATTTTTTCAATTATACGCTTATTAATATTAATTATTATATCCCAATATACCCTTTTTGATCATTTTACATGCCTATAAGCTGGTTCTTGCCAAACGTGATTTATTCATAAGTTAGTTTATCAGCTACTTTATTAGTCAAACAACTTGTTTATAAGCTATCAGCTAGTTTGCCGAACACAACCTTAACAACGACACCATGGGACATATTTGGAGATTTATGGGGTAGATTGAGCATAGAAATTCAAATTTCTTTCAGGTACCAACTTTCAATATAAAAGTAAGAGAGCATTTCATGGTAGAGGGAATCAAGCACCAAACCTTGTTTTCATCAACAATGGCGGTAACACAAGGCAAATGGATTAAGGTCAGCTTCTTCTTCATCATCATCATCATCATCATCATTTCCCTCTTTCAATTTTGCATATGATTATCGTTTTTCTGCTTCTGTTTTAATCACATAATAACGAGCTTTCGCTGTCAATTTGTATAATCTTTTGATCTAGAGCACTATCAGTTTGATTGTTTTTCGAAATCGGTTGATAACTCGTGAGATTATGGTTAGAATTTGTTCTAATTGCGTCTTAATTTCCTTGATACTGATTTTTTTGTAAAGAGTTATTGGGGGATAGGGTTTTAAGAATCGATTATGATTTCTGTATACGAATCATGTCATTTTCATTTCGATTTCTTCAAATCATTCGAGTTTGAACATGTTGAATGCTTAAAATTATCAAGCAAAGGCCATGAAATTGGAAAACTGAAGAAAGAGATGCCAAGTTACCAACTAATAATAGTCGTGAATGAATTTAATTAAGCTGTTCTATTTCAGAAGAATCATATTAGGGTTAGGGTTAGGTTAAACCTTGTTCATGATCTGAAGTTCCCATGGAAGCAATCAACAAATTTCATTGAGATCAGTGGATTAATGTTGCACATTAGTCCAATTCAAGCTAAATCAGTATCATAGTTGTCAACCTCAATTTGATTTGATTCATCGAGAGACAAAATCACGATAGGCCGAGGCTAATTGCACCCCCCACCAATTGATTTTCTCTTCACACACATAAAACCTGTTTTTTACTATCTCAATGCAGGACTTGACCTAATTATGACATTAAAAAGGTTGCAAACAGCGTTGCACTATCGACATTTGTTCATCCAGAAAGTACAGATAGCTACATGATTAGGTGCATTAGATGGGACATGATAGACTCCTAGAGACCAAACAAAAACTAGTATGTCCACTCGGGGAGGGTAAGATGTAAGTAGACCTGACATTTTGCTCACAAGAGTAGAACATTTGTTTTCGTGAAGACTGTAGACCCTCGACTTGTGAAAAGTCTGAGAAAGCGGGAAATGCAGATATGCTATGATATAGATATATTTTTGGTTTATATGATATGATTCACCATCCATGGATGATTTGCTAGTAATATCGCATTTTTTTTGTAACCAACTAACCATGGTATATGATGCCTTTGACCCCAATTAACGATTCAATCAAAACCCATATGAGCAAGACAAACTTTCGGCTTTTCGACCTACAAGTATGACCCTCAAAGGAATCAATAGCATCCAAGAATCAAACCCGAGACCTTACGTCACATCAGACACAGAATAAATACCAATGCA
Source organism: Carthamus tinctorius (assembly GCA_001633085.1). Classification (NCBI taxonomy): domain Eukaryota; kingdom Viridiplantae; phylum Streptophyta; class Magnoliopsida; order Asterales; family Asteraceae; genus Carthamus; species Carthamus tinctorius. The sequence continues at coordinate 5,539 of LUCG01263782.1, read as the reverse complement.
TTTTATCTTTTTAACAACTCAGGGGTTGTTTGGTTGGTTTTCCATTAAGTCCTGTATGGACAAAGTTGTCTGTGTGGATTGATCTATCTGTATAGCCCGGGAAGGTTTTTGTTAGGGTCCTTGGGGAGAGTGTTTTCATAAATTGAAGAAACGTGTTTTTTAGTAGGGAGTGACAAGTCTGGAAAACTTGGCTTTTTGCATAAAGCTCCCCTCTAAAAGCCTACTAAACAAGCCACTTTATACCATTAAGCGACTAGCAAACAATCATGTACAACTGGCAGAATAAGATGTGAATCTTATTAAGCTCATTAAGCTTCTAACAAACAGACCCTCATTCTAATAAACCAAACATACCCGGTATATCCCACCTGAATGTACGCAGACCTTACCTCTTCTGTCACACGAGTAACTCAATGTAATTATTGATTTTTTCTTGAAAAATTAGAATTTTCATTAAGATTTTGTGTAAGTTGTCTATTGACCATAGAAATAACCCCTCTTGTGAAATGGAATATTAACACAAAACTTGTGATTTTTAGCTGAACCAAAAAGGGACTGGGCCTGGTGCAAGAAGCTCTCATGCAATCACCATTGTTGGTGAAAAAGCTTACGCCTTCGGTGGCGAGTTCAAGCCCCGAGTCCCGGTCGACAACACCCTTTACGTCTTCGATCTTAACGAGCTAACGTGGTCCGTAGCCGAAGTCACCGGCGACGTCCCACCGCCACGAGTCGGTGTCACGATGGCTTCCATCGGCGGCACCATCTACGTGTTCGGTGGTCGGGACGCCACCCACGCAGAGCTCAACGAGCTCTATTCTTTCGACACGTGTACAAACAAGTGGACCCTGCTCTCTAACGGGGACACCGGGCCCGCTCACCGCAGCTACCACTCGGTCGCCACTGACGACCGCCGTGTGTATGTCTTTGGTGGGTGCAGTTTCGCGGGTCGGCTGAACGATTTATGGGCCTACGATGTTGTCAACCGATCATGGGCCAAGTTTCCATTACCCGGAGATAATCTCAAAGGCAGAGGTGGGCCTGGGCTTGTGGTGGTTGGAGGGAAGATCTGGGTGGTTTACGGTTTTGCCGGTATGGAGGCTGATGATGTCCATTTCTTCAACCCGGATACCGGAAAGTGGGTCGAGGTCGAGACTACAGGCGAAAAGCCGACACCTAGAAGCGTGTTTTCAACCGTTGCGGTTGGGAAGTACGTATTTGTGTGCGGTGGGGAAGTGGACCCAAGTGATTTGGGTCACTTGGGTGCGGGCCGGTTCACGCAAGAGGTCTATGCGTTGGACACGGAAACGCTCGTGTGGAAGCGGGTCGAGGATGGGTCCGGTGGCGGAGATCACCCGGGCCCACGAGGGTGGTGTGCGTTTTCCGGTGGGAGGCGGGATGGGAAAGAGGGGTTGTTGGTGTATGGCGGGAATTCGCCGAGCAACGATCGGTTAGATGACATTTACTTTTTTACCCCTTGCTTAGACTAATCACAAAAAGGTCTTACTTGATGGTTGTCATCATCATCATCATCATCATCATCATCATCATCATCATGTGTGTAATGAGGGCATTTGTGTAAAAGGTTGTGTAGAAATAAATTTCACTCCTGAATTGGTCATGTTTGATCATTTGGTGGGAGGTTAAGTAGTGAACATTTCATGTTTTTATTTTGTGGTATGTATGTATGATGTAAAAAAGAAAATAAAAATAGGTCCATTTAAGTTATATTTTGTTTTTCTTCTAACAAATGGTTAAAGAAACCAAATGATTAAAAATTATATAAAATGTATCCAAAGGAGAATTCTCATTCGCCGTTTTACGTAAAATGAATTGTTGGTGAATGTATTTTACTCGGTAGGTGTTCACATGGTAAGAGCGTTTTCCTTCACTTATTGGGTTATATTCTCGGTCTTTATTATGTCTTTTACCAAATAAAATTCTTGTTCCTTATCATACTCATTCGGTAAAACAAGTGACGCTTAATAAACGCTTACCAGCTAAAAGTTTGATTAACAAACCCTTTCATTTTCACTATGTATCTTGGAAAAGGCATGTACCAACTTATTATATGATTTAAAGTGTTTGATATTGTGTACTTTTTAGCTTGTAGATTTTATTCCATATCCTTTGCTTCCAAACCATGCCCATATAACCTTTGATGCCTCCACCCCTTTTTGCCTTTTATTTGCTTTTTTCCAACATATGTTTTAAGTTTACCACAATGTGTTATAATATCCCAAGTTATAAATAATAAATAATATTAATTGTTATATACAAAAATATATGACCTAAATTTTAATGGATTTTTCTTTTAATTACTGTAAAATTTAAGGAGATTGTTTAAATGCTAATGTTATAAACAGAATGATTGGAACTGAAATATATCATTTTTATTTTTACATCTATTTTTCGTGTCACTATCTCTTGTCAATTTACGTATTTCTCAAAATTTGTATGTGTGCAAGTTTACAGCTCATACATTTGGAGTATATGACGAACTCTGTTGTACTCGATTAGGGTTTAATGTTGAGATTTGTCCGATTGTAAAAGAAAACGACCATATATTGGAGTTGGAAGGGAACATTATCGTTTGTTCTTTCTGGGTCCACCAATAATGGAGAACCATAATTATTAAACAATGTCATCATAATATAGAATAATCATAACATAAATCATTATTAAAAAGAGAGTAGTAAGTACGAACTTTCTTCTTCTTTTAAAAAGATTTAGGGATTATTTACTTTCGATTTAATGAGCTTAATGGTTTGAGCAACTTTATTAGATCAGCTATACATGACTGGTTGGTAGTGGCTTAATGATATTGTATGTGGCTTATTCAGTAAGCTTCTAGGATAGGGGCTTTGTGTAGAAAGACAAGTTCTCCAAACCTCCTCCCCCCCCCCCTATTTTTTTTTTAATAAACACTAATTTCATCTATGAAAAAACCATTTCTAAACGAAAATCTTTCTCAATTTATACAGTTAACTCATACAAACAACTTTATCCATATGAGATTTAATGGAACACCGACCACACAACCCCTTAATAGAGTACCAATAAACAACCTCTTAGTCGTTAAGCCAGTGAAGCCATCGTGGTCATATGAAACAATTCAGGACCCTTCAATTGTCCCCATAAAATCACTTTAAACAAATTAATGCCGAAAATTTCTCAGAACTAATCCAACCCTCTCTTCCTTTGACTTTTCAAACAACAATACATTTTTATCCAGACAAACAACTAAACTCATACAAGTCTCAACGAATAAATAATAAGCCAACCCCCTAAAATCTAATAACAACTAAGGAAAAACATTTATATATGAGGTGTTTTATTAACATCTTTCTTAATTTGTTAGATGATGATACATAAATGTAAGTTTTGACTACAAAGTACTATTGAATTATTGCAATGAACATGATATTGTTTAAAAGACAACATATGCTTGCTCTCCATGTTATCTCTTAACTATCAATCAACACACACAAAGGACAATTTTGTCAAAGCTGTTTAAAGAAGAAAGATAATATGTGTGAAAGAGATTCCTCCACCTTTTTACATGTGAATAAATTAAAGGTTTATAGTTAAAATACATATAAATACACTTAAACAAAATTTACTTCCGCTATTATACTTAAAAATATAAATTAATGAATCCTAATTTAAACCTTGCAACAAAGGGTTCACTTCAGTCTTCCAGTGCTGTGGCGGATTGGTTATCGTTCGGGGGGTTCATAGCGCCCTAACCAAGTTCGAGCCTTCCCGTGCGCATGCCTGAGGACATTTAAGTGAGGCCATGTTTAGCCCTCAAAATTGCCGGGGATTAGTCGGGCTTTGGCGCGGACACCCTTCCAAAAAAAAAAGGGTTCAATTCAAGGAAAAATCTTAGATAAACGGAAAATCGAAGAACACCCTCATAGCCCTCCATCAAGTGCATACGGGTAATTTTGTAATATGCACATGTGCATACGGGTAATTTTGTAATATGCACATGTGCATAATGCACTTGCATATAAAAGCCCAAATGAGTTCAAATTACCCATATGCACAAGTACATACAGTCCAAATGAATAAGATACGAGGATATTTATCGGTTTTTCGTTTTTTTATGTAGTTTTAAAAAATCTAAAATGGATGCATTATGTAGTATTATTTATGGCACATGTTACTAACCAGTTGGCAGATTCTTGATGTTTTTTTTTTTTCATATATAATATATTATTTTTTATATATAATAAGGAAATAAATCTCGAGATAACCTAAAAACGACACTAAACTGTAAGAATTAAATGCTATGAAGAAGACACATGGATAAAAAATGGTGTCCAAGTGTATTACCAAAACTGTCCTCATGACATGCAATCTATATGCATTTATTTTGTTAGGTAGTACTTAAATGTAAGATTTTAATTGATAATCTTAAAATAAAGTTGAAATATCACAACTGGTTTAACACTTATTTAATCTCCATTATAAGTTTAAAGTTTTCATATAGTCTTTATTGCCCTTTAATGAAGAAAAGAAGGAACTATTTGGGTTTAAAAAAATAGTATTATCTAGATTTGACCCACTTATAAGTCATAAAATATAATTTGTAAATTAGTGTTTATTTGATTACGGCCGTGTTTGGTAAAAATAAGCTAGCTTATAAGCTACTACATGTTTGGATGGACCATAAGCCAGCTCATAACCTAGCTTATTGGAACGCTAGTTGGAGTAGTGTTTCAGGAGCTTTTTGTAGTTTTTTTTCGTATTATACCCTTATCAATATTAATTATTGTACGTTAAAATAACATTTTTATTCATTTTACATATTTATAAGCTAGTTTTTGTCTAACATAATATATTCATAAACTAACCTATCAGCTATGTAGTACTAGTTGGCTTATTAATCAACAACTAACTTATCTACTATCATCAGCTAGCTTATCAACTAGTTTGTCAAACGCGACCATGTGTACACAATTATTGAAATACTCAATAAATAAGTATAGACATAGAAACAAAGTAATAAATACATATATATGATACACACTTTTCTATTTTATGACATGAATAATTAATTACAATAAAAAACAAATCCCAAAATGAAAATGAAAAAGACTCATTATTTTTTTATAAATTAAAACCAAATAAAAATCTTTTAATAGTAAACAAAAAAAAAGAGAGAAATCGTATTCTCATGGGAAACCCATGATACCTGCTGTCACATTATCACACCGACACAAAAATTCAAAAAAAAATAAATTAAAAAAAAAATAAAAATCACGCGAAAGCCAGCCACGAAAACCCGACCGCCATAACCACCGACGCCACCAGCCTCCCACCACCGCTCGCCGTCTGATCCGCCGCCTCATCGTCGCCGTAATCCTCCGAAGAGTCCGGTCCGGGAGCATCGGCGTCGTCCTCCGTCGTCTCCCCCTTCTTCGCCGCCGCCTTCTTCTTCTTCTTCGCGGCCTTCGGCGCCGGCGCCGGCTCCTCCGCCTCCTCCTCCTTCACGCCTTTGAAAAGCTCCCTCGGCATCAGGACCTTGTCGATC
>LUCG01263758.1:0-14094 GCA_001633085.1 Carthamus tinctorius | reverse complement strand
ATTCTAGTCAACAACAAAGTTGGTTGTATTATAAGCTATTAAATTACGTTTCCCTTGATGTTTAAACTCTGATGTAATAGTTAGATGTGAAAGAAATAAAGTTTACTTAGCTCTTATACAAGTTTTATCTAAAGAAAGTAACGCTACCCTAGTAGTTTTGAAAGATGGGTCGTTACAAATTCAATACCTAAGCTGAATGTAGTTCCATTGATAAGCAAATTTGTAACATTCTTGATACCAAGTTCAAAACTATATCTTGACAAAGCTTTCAGCTACTTCTATTCTACCAACAATCCCACTGCTGCTCATACAATGATACAAAAGTTCCTGTAATCAATCTTCTTGAATTGACCAAATCACCTCCTTTTCAGTTGAATGAACTATCATCAAAGCTTAAAATTTCTACTTGATCGAAGCATTCTGATTCCTTTTCTGGGTAGCCAACTTATGCTTCATTGTTTCTGCATGCTTGTTTAGAAGACCGCCTGAGATTTGTAGAATCTTCACATTTTAATTGACAAGAAGCTTAAGAGAAGCATGCCTACTTATGATCAACGTGGAAGGAGATTATATGTGATATGACAACTAGCACATAAGAAAGGAACAAGGCTACAAACATAATAACACACTATACTTGTGGACTCTATAATAATGAGCAAACGATTAAAAGCAAACTACAAACATTCTGAATCTCTCTGATGAATTTTTTCGTAAAGCACTTGACACGATGATTGCGTTTTCGTGCTTCATTGAAATGATGTCTTTCATATAAGGTTAATATCAAAGATTTTTGGGCTTCTCTCGTTTTCTGATATTTTGTATTCATGGTTAGATAAGAGATTTTCTTGGAAACTCATGCTTAACGGAGTGAAATATATTGCTACTTGCTAATTGATGCGCATCTTATAATTCATTAGACGTGCGAATGATGGAGTTTAAACTCAACAAAGTCCAACCACTTGGACAAACTCAACTGATGTTATTTAGGAGATCCTTTGTTGCATGGGTCTCTCCCTTATAAAGGCCTTGTTCTACAACTACAACATATGTTAGGAAGTTCACGTATTATTCTAAAGAAGAATGAATTTTCATTGCTAATGGAACTGGCCCTTTTTATAAAGACCAATTTGATCATGTGAGAAGATGAGTTAAAAGTGATAAGTGGATCCGAACCCTTGATCTCTTTAATCTCATGCGCTCCCATGAATTGCGCTTTAGAAGGATATTGATCCGGTGCATCCCAATGCATCTTATATCTATACATCTCATCTTAATGTGCATCCATATGCATCCAACGGTTGATAACCACTTCTCATGCTTCTCATGTTAACCTCAACTTCTCACCACAACCCAACCCTGCCTTCTTATTAAAACAATTTGTAGTAAAAGTACAAGAAATATAATGATCAAAGAAACTGAAAAATGATGGCTCTAGAAAAAGCTCGAATTCTTTCCTGAAATCTGATTTCTACTATTAGCAATATTAAGAGTCTACAAAAAAATTATACCCAAGTTCGGAAATCTCTAGTAATATGACTAGTTAACACGGTTACCAGATGTGCGATTTGGGGGCATATGAAGCTAAAGAGACAAGGAGATTCGACGTTTGATTGAAACTAACAGATCAATGGTTTTACCTGGTCGTGATATAAGGTGAATACGAGAGCGAGGTCCTTCAAACATCCAACTATCTTCATCCAACATTCTAACTTCCTTGTTTAGTGTAGCCATCAAATCGGATTTCAGAGCTGCATTGAAACACTGAAATCAACTTCTATAGATACATAGATTCTTCTTAAAAATATGAGACTATTTTACAAAAACGAAAGGGAAATTAGTACGAACTTTATTAATTATATGTATACATGTGGTAAGCATAAGAAATAATAAATGAGGCATCTCAAAAGATGAATGATGGTAAAAAGGCATCCGACACATAACCCATAGAATCCACTACCAAGTGGATGCACGAGTACTTTGTAAGAATGTTTTATAACACCTTACTACACAATCCATTATACATAAGTTTGTTCTAACTTTAACTTAGAATGTCAAACAAACTATTTTCAATTTCAAAATTGATACGCACAGTATATCATGAGTAGAACTATGAAGCCAAGGGGATATGCATGCTGATACCCCCAAAAAAAATCGATACTGTTCTGTAACGTGAAAAAGTTAAAAAGATTGTGTAATAATATACTTCAAGAAACAATCACACCAAAATGCAAGTCATGTAAGTATTACAAAAAGACTTATGTAAAAAGAGCATATAGTAATATCCTAAACTTAACATATCAAACACAAAGCTTCACAGTAAAAGTAACCGTGACAAATGACAATAACATTTTGGAGCATTGCATTTGCATCTGACATTACTACTACTCCCTCCTTATGAGTAACAGTTCTCCTGCTTTGACAAGCAACACTATTAGTGTAAATTAATATTTATGTTCCATAACTTTAACATCAACACTTTTAGTAATTAAAACATTTAATAGCAGCAATTTCATATCCTTTTACTTATGCACCTACAAATACCCTTAGATTAATATTTGAAGTAATCCATTCCTACAGGTGTTTTAACATGTAAGCTAGGTCATGTGTGAGGAATTCTTTTCTGTTTGGAGATATAAACAGTATCACTTCCATATAAACCCTAGCATTCCTAAACTCAAAATTGACTAAACTTTTCTTGCAAACAACACTATTCAGTTTCTAGCATTTGTTACAGTCATGATCAGCATGCCAATATTCATCCAAAAGCCTAAACTCCGTTTCGTGATTGAAGTTTAAAATCAGTCATACTCCGATTCATAAATCATGATCGAAACCTAGAAATCTAAAAGAAAAAATCGAAGTTACTCAGACGGATAATTTTCAGAAAAAATCAACTGATATCATCTACTGAGAATATCATCGACAAGATTAAGAGAATTTTGAACCTCGAAGAGCCTCATCTTTACGATCTTGGATAGTAATGAGATCGGTGGAGAAATGAACCTCATCGACGGCTAGTGATGAAGACATGGCGTTGGATCCAAGCATCGCCGTCGTGGATATCGACGACCTCGCCGGTGATGACGTCAGTGAACTGTTGCTCATCCTCTCCCTGTTCTTTGATTTCAAACGAACCGAATGGGCAACAACGATTCGAACGAATCCTTTTATACATTGCAAATATTTCAAATATTGATCCTCAACTTGTAATGATCTACTCTTATACATTTTTTTAGGATGATTATTTCAACTTCAGATTTTAAGATTGGATGACTAATTTAATTAAAATTTAAGATGGGTAATTAATTTTATGTTTATTTAGTTATTATGCGGTGGGATCTAAACTTTTGGGGCTATTTACCAAACGCTTGCTGGTTAAGTATTTAGCGGCAATGAGATTATCCTTACTTACCTTATTCATTCTCGGTCATCAAAATTGATTGTTGGTAAGTGTCTTCAACCCGGTAAGTGTTTATCCAGTAAGAGTCATTTTTATCACTTATCCGGTAAGACTTTCGCTCCTTGTTATGGCTCTGATCGGGTAAGATTCTCGGTGGTTTTCATTCTCAATTGACAACAATTGTAAGGTAAGTAACATCGACAAACGCCTATCTGGATAAGTGTTTAGCCGAGGTGGGACTCTAACACGCCCCCTCCAACGGAGGCTAGACGGACACGTATTGTCCCAGAGTGTCGAGAGGGTTAGAGCTAGGAGAGAATAGATTGCCCTACGCATCGTGTTAGACCTTGGCTCTGATACCATGTGAGAAATATGTGGAACCCCTAGATGGCTAGATCAATCTCCAAAAGAGCCCTTGAGGAGAAATGGGAGTTTCCAGCATATATAATAAAGAATTGGTCAAGTCTAGCCGATATGAGACTCTAACAAAAGATCACTTGGCTTTGTTATAAAAGTTTAGTATGTGTAACACAAGTTTTATTATAGAAAGTTAAAAACCAAGTCATTTTTTAATGTTTGGAGAAAGCTAATCCTTCATTGATGCTTCAAAGAATCATAAATAGAGTTGAAAACGTCAAGAAATCAAATAAGAATAACTACACCCTATTAGGCAAAGCTTTAAGGTGCAAATTGAGAATCGTCTTGTCGATTTAGGTAACCTCTTTTAAGTGCTGTCAAATACACTAGATTTTAAAGAAGAATGAGTCGCACGCAATAAATAAAAATAACGTTTCATAATGGTTCCAAATTTCATAATTGGCCTTTTTGTGTTCCAACGGTAACCGCATGGAAGTAGGATTCATATTATTTGAACATTTAAAAAGGCATATTTCAGGTTGCCAAGCCTTAAAAACCGGTTTATACCAATCCATATTAGTTACATAAGTTGGCTATGACTAGGGACCGTTTTTGCCGTACCTGATTACATGGTGGTGTCTTTCGACAAGATCCGTTAAGAGGCAAGTGGTAATTGATTTTTTGTCCATATTTAGAGCAAATCTAGATTGGATTAGGGTTGGATAAATTATTTGACATGTACAAGAAGCATGACCAGCTTTAGGGGAGATCAATTTGGTCCTTAATCGACTAGAACTGGAAAAATAACTACTTCTTTAAAACTTGAAGAATCATTTGTGACCCGAACACGTATTCGATCTTTCCATGTGAACCTGTGCATACCAATCCAGAAATGTAACAATTGTTCCCCCTAAACATCACATGGACTGGATTGGTCAGTTTAAAGGTATTTGAATAAATTGACCTAATTAGTGTGGCTTGCAAAATCTCAATACTTTAAAAAAGATGTTGAAGCATAACCCAACCCAACCCAACCTGTACCCATTAGGTTTAGTTGTGTGAGATTATTGTAGCAATGTGGTAGCATAAAACAATCATTTCTTTTGGAAAAGGTATAAAACATTCATTACTTACTACTACCGGTAAATTGACCTTTTACACTACTTTAAAGATTCTTGCAAATACGAAGTAAAATTACAGGTAAAATTACAATATGATGGATCCAAGTAGTTCCCACAACCATGCAAATCAAAGGCACTACTAACGGCATGTCAAGCAAAAGATATAAAAAATGATATTGAGTTCATCAGGTCGGGTTTGGTTAAAACGTGTCTGATATAATTCCAACCAATACCGAGATTTGAAGATTTTACACCTCCAATTAGGCACTGAATTGGTTTATTTTGGGTTTAGTTGATCGGGTTCTCATACGCCCCTAGGTTAAGTGGTCATTTTTTTAATTGATATTGCAAGTACAAGCTTATATCTGAATTAACTGGGCCATGGGACCAAAGGTGTAGTTTAGGGGCTGTAATCAAATGCTTACCGACGAGAATCACCACACTCACTTACCGTATCGTGCAGCATTCTTGTCCAATTGGCCATCAAAATGGATTGTTGGTGAGCATCCTTCCCGAATGAGCGTTAACCAAATAAGAGTCTTCTCCCTCACTTAATGGGCATGAATCTTAGTCCTTACCATGCATCTTACCGGGCATAATTCTTAGCCTTTGCCATACCCACCCGGTATAGTAAAATGACATCTGGTAAGCGTTTGGTAAACCGGCCTTTACTCTAATGATCAGGGATCTATGAAGGGCTAAACTATAAACAGTGAATAATAATAAATTATATTTTAGAAACAACTCCCATTCATCCATATCATATTTTTAGCAGTGAATAACAAGAGTTCTTCCAATTCGTAAAACTGTTACTTTTTTTCTTCTTTTCATTAGGAAAGATGTGATGCAAAACAAGGTAATTGGGTATACGCTTTCCTTGGAAGACTAATTATATTAATAACGACCTCTACCATCAAACACATTTGTACATAATCTTGTAATATACTTACTTTACTTAACCTTCTTTCGTCTCCGAGGAAAGTTGGCCCATCTGTTGTGTCAGTTGCTGCACCTCACCCTTCGGACTCCCATTTTCCAACGATGAAACCCCTTTGCTTCCCCCTTGATCCTGGATCACATGCTCATCCATCAGACCACACTCCATTCCCACCTCTGGGTTTGGCTCAAGAAACTGCTCCCATGATGGATCGTTTGCCGCAAAAAACTTCTCCATTAAATTGCTGTACCATTCAACATCACCACCAGGAGACAAATTCCCAATTTCCAAAGGTAACTTCCCGTTCTCTGTTTCGGGATGCATGTAACCATCTGTCACCATATCTTGCAAGTGTGACAGCTCTGGCAATTCTTGACCATCGTCGGCTAGTGGGCTTGTATCTGGAAACGGCGTTGTTGCAACCACATCAGAATTTGCTTCGAGGGGTGCAGATTGCAGTTGCACCCCTGTGATCGCTGGTAAATGGAACTGGCCGGAGGTCGGGGGTAGGACTTCCTGAATGGTAACTCCCGAGCCACTACGTCCTCCTGAAGAAACATTGCTACCGTTGTTCAAAACTTCTGATGGTGGTGAGACGATATCCAGTTTTACGATCTGCCTCAGCATTGCTTTTGCTGAGTCGTTCATCATTGGTTGGTATTTGACGATTTGTCCATCAGAAGAGTCGTTAGAATTAGATGATGAATGGCCGTTTGAAACAGCTCTGTCTTCTTTAATCCGACGTTTTTTGCTCCCTTCTGTTATGAGCTTGGTGCTTTCGCTTTGCTGCTGCACAAACTGCGCCAAGAATCCAGGGCTATTCACTGCTTTCGCTAAGAACGACATCATTTGTTGCTGCCTCTGTTCCATCCCCTGAAGACGCTGCACCATTGATTGCATTTGGTTATCGGTCGCCTGTTGTTGCTGCCTCAGCCTCACAAGCTCTTGCATCAGCACATTTTTGTCCCTTTTTAGCCTCTCCACCTCCTCCTCTAGACCAAATTTTCCGACTTCAACGCATGCACCTACTGAATGGCTCTGTCCAGGCGCTTGTTGTAGCTGATGGTTGTGTCCTGAGGCTGGCTTTCTGCGAACAATGGTTTTAAGCAGATGCTTCTGACCCCTCAAGAATCCCTCGTTTGCAAATTCCCAGCGATCGGGATCGACTTTCCTAAACCCCTGTTTGTTCATTGCAAAAAGCAAATAACAAGATGGATCGAATCAGAAGATACCTTGATCACGTGTTACACTGTTACTAAGAAGAATATGAGTTACCATCTAGAAATGGGGCTGTACCGTTAATAAAAAAACAAAGAATGGAGTTATATGCATGCATCTATGTCAGTATCAGTTGTTAGAGGTTTTCTAGTAGTGTCATCCAGTTTAGGCTCCAAGCCCATTTTTGTAATTTGTACTACATATTATGGCTTTGTGAACAGAATAATACACATTGTGACGACTAGCGTCTCGCTTGATTCCAGACTGCCGCGTTGGTCAAGATGCTTGGAAAAGAGGCAGTCAATCTGGCAAAATTTCCAGCAAAGACCCTACTGATGATCGTGCTATGAGAATTTGTAGAGAACCTAGCACAATAGAGCTGTTTGAGATCTAGTACTATTACTGCCACAAGCATGGGCTTATGAAGGCTGACATGTTCATAGTTGAAAAGCAATTCAATTTAGCAGAGCTCACATCATTTATACCAGAAGCTCAATCTTGCAAGGAGCTCAACATAATTCAGACTTGTTGGGCTTCTCAAGACCTGACTGGTCCTCTGGGTTACTATTTCACATACCGATAAACTTTTCTATGTGTTTAGTGGATGTCTTCATCATGGATTAATGATTCAGTTCCTTCACATCACGTGACCGAGTATAAATATCCTACAGCAATGTTGTTAAAGGATACAATCAGAATAAAGTTAGCGTTTCATGATATTCGGTTGTTCAAGCCATCAAACATATATGTTCAAGGATCTTCCAATACAACATTCTCTGCACCTTAAACATTTAAGCCATTTCAGGGCTTTAGGTTAGAACATGATACAAGCATGTGACAATTTGGCTTCATATTTCCAAGTCACCAAGAACACAGACTTCCACTCATAAGTTATCCCTTATAGCTTATATCTCTATCTATTACTGGGTATGACTATATATCTGCAGACCTCCAGAAACTCTAATAGCTTGTTCAAAAGACTCATACAACCTTCATCATCAGTATTGTAGCCTAGACAGACCTCCATGAGCCTCAAACCACTTGTTCAACTTCAACCCAAGTTAAAGAATCTTAGGGCTTCAACAGCCTATCCGTCATGTTTCCATCCCTTGTTGTGCACCTACAGCAACCTCTCAACCCTGTTCAACCTCATCAGAGAATATATGAGCCTCTTTAAAGGCTAGATCTATGATTTCTGGAAGTCATATAGTGCTTGGTCAAAATCCAAATAGTCCAAGGCAAATTCTACAAATTGCAAATGTCAAGGTAAAAATGTCTAAATTTAAAGAAATGTTTTGTAAGTTCAAAGACTTTGGTACTTTTACCCTAAAAGTTGTGCTTCTCACTCTTCACCTCATCTTTTTCAGGGACTTCCTTCATTGAGTTGTTCTTCTCACTCTTCACCCAATCTATATATGTTCACATCAAAGCCACATGTTAGCAACAATGTCCTGCCATACAATTATGCTGATCTTACTGCAGCCTGCCTTTTCTATCAACCTGTGGTGTCCTTATGGGTAATTCTAGATTTGTCTCGTATGTTTTAAGTTCCATAGCAAGTGGCAAGGGAGAATAAGTGAGGGAATGATAATACTTATTCAACATCCAATCATCAAATTGTGATTGTCAAAACATGACTTGCACTGCAGCTTGAGAAGGTTCTTTTGACCCACATTCAGATCTACTTCATTGCAACTCTGATTTGATAGCAAGAATGTTTTTTGCAACGGCATTCATTGGGGCAAATTCTATACGATCAGCCTGTAGAATCTGTCAGAATTTCATACTTGAGATTTCTTTAAGAATAGGAGTCTGCATCCAGCATATTAACCATTATGGGAAATTGTTGCTGATTCCTCCCCCTAGTTTTTGCTTCTTTCAGCGTGTTTTTAGTTGCAGTTGGGTACTCAAAAATAAAAATATACAAAATGTCACTCTATATAGCATGAAATATTCCGAAGTTCACTACATAATCTTGTCTACGAATTTGAACGGAATAAGAATAAGATGTCTACTACAAAAAGCATACAGAGTTGTAAGTTCCTACAAATACCGAAACATTAAAAACTTATCAACCTAAAATACTAGAAGCGTTAACGCCTGCCATTCCTATCAAATAATTATATACAATTTGGTCTTTAACTACTACTACTACATAATATTTAAAAATTAATTTACAGGAATAGGCAGAAACGGCCACCTCTCTTTCAATATGTTTACCTTTGCATATAGAACATATAGGCTAGCAGTCTCCAAATCTTTCGACTTATCAAGATGGCCTTTTAGATAATGACTTAAAAAAATCTTACAAGTACAATAAAGTTAACCTTCAGTTACCATTGATCAAATAAAATATGATTAATAGATGACATCTAGACCTCATTGCAGTTCTAGCCTTCTAATCAGCAGATCAACCGTTCACAAGCAACAAAATTAAGCAATAAAGCATAAGCATATGCTTAGGTCCAGCTAGATAATGGTGATATAGTCCCTCTAGCAAACTTAAAAGTTAAAGCGGCAATAATTATACATGGACTCATAAATGATGTTAATGCCTTGCATTCTCTCTAAGATACATGGACTATCATGCGACTGTGTGATGAACTAACTTAATTAAGTTCTTTACATGGCCAGGCTAACAAATTTGGATGGAGTTTAGAAACTTGTTGTAGGTCATGCATCCGTTATCAATGCATAGAAGATCGCAGAAACACACTAGGGAGTGGAAAACTTCTTCATCTGACTAGTAATAAGAACAGTATAAATGACCGTTGGCACAAAGCATTTAAATTGTTAGGTACCAAATGTGTGGTGTCATAGGAAATACAAACTTGCTGAATGATTGTTGCACAATGCATCTAATGTGCTTATAAGCCATGTACAAAACAAGCTAAGGATAGAATGTATCTCGATGCCCGTGAACAGAAGTACTATATCCATCCATTTGCTATGAAAATAAGTGTGAATGTTTTACTCCCTTCCCTTTCTCTCATTCACCTAACTCGCTGGATCTCCCCATCCAATATATAGAAGTCTCATAAGCTAACCTAGAACACTCCCTTTCCTTGTTGTCAAAGGATTGAAAACCTCAAGGCATGGTTGCTAAAGGCGGTTGAGGTGTACGCCTCGAGGCGAGGCGGTCAAAAAACAAACCTGAGGCGGCTTCTCTTATGGGATAGTTGAGGCATACGCCTCAAGCCACTGAGCCGCACGAGGCGATGCTCATAAATTAGGCCTTTAAGGGTTATTTTTATGTAGGTTTTTCTCTGGTCCCTCATGCTTGTCTCCTCCAGCCCTTCACGAGTTCTTCTGCAGTTCTCCTTACACCTCATCTCCTTTGATTAACTTTCACGAGCTCTTATCCGGNTTTAGTAAGTGATAAAACTAAAATCTTATAATATCAACTACATCTATTAATATATTTTGAGATTTTAATACTATTATTAGATATGTATATATACTTTATTTATTTTTATTTTCTGCCTCGGGGCTTATGCCTCGCCTCACGTTTCCGTACTTTAAAACCTTGCCTCAAGGTGAGTCAAAGCAATTACAGAATTTGGCCTTCGTTTGTTTTCATGTTTCCTCTGCCTCACTTGTTTTCATGTTTCCTCTGCCTCGCTTGTTTTCATGTTTCCTCTTTTGGCCTTCGTATGTTCTTTTTCTGCAATTTCTTTAACAAGTTCTATCCTTTTTTTCCTCACACTTTGCACAGGCCAGTGGTCTGCACGGAAACAGTGCCTGACTCTTTGGGGTGGAGTCAGGTATAGATGTCCATCTCCCCCCCCCCGAACCCACCTTTAGGTGGGATATACTGGGCTTGTTTGGTCTGGTTGGTCTAGTTTAGAGTACCTTCTACAGTGTATATGTGCCCACTAACGCCGCAACCTGTGACTCGTCTTCAGGAAGCGGAGTGCCTTGTTTGTACGCTAGGTCATGCTTCAACTCTCTTGTCCTAAATACACGAGGCTTCTTTCCCAGCACTTCCCCATCAGCCTAATCCCAACAAAGAATCCAGAAGATTGGAAAATCAAGGAAATCAGATTCAGTCATCAGTGTCTGCCTATCCGAGTGGTTCTCCTTATGGCTATTTATTATCATCTACCTAAGCTGGTATTTGACTAAAACTTCGATTATTTATCATAGTCAATGTAATACATCACTTGCAAATGATTTTCATCAAAGATTTAAACTAACCATTCATTATCCGACCACACATTTAAATAATGCGCCCAGAAATATCATTTGTCTGTATGATGCCAACTGATAACTGTAAGAACTTGAAAAAACTCTCGGTTGAACAACACCCGATTTGAAATACCAAAGCCAATGGTGATGAGACTGTGAGAGTAAACTTTGAAATGACATATAGTAATTGCAGTAGTTTTATGTTCAACAACATGAAGGAAAATAAGGCTGGAAAGATAGGTTTGTCAATGTCATTTTAAACTCAGAGAGCTACTAGGAAATAGGAATATTATCGGGGACAAAAAGAGGCATTAACTATGCTCATTCATCTGGGGATGAGGGAGTATTGATAAAAATTACCACCCACATAAGTTAATTTTATTGCTGGATAGCTAATGTCCCCAAGTCGCCATTCAACATATGACAATGCCATAGTTGTGAAAAGTGCGCCTAGGCGCTGAGGCACAAGCTTGTGTGCCTTTTGTACTGATGAGGTGCACGGCGCCGGGCCTTGGCTGAGGCGTTGTATGGGCCTAGGCACGCCTTATAAAGATTTCTATAAAACCAGTCGAACAAACCCTAATCTTAAATAACTTTCTTGTCTCTTAGATTTCTTCGGAAAAAAGAGTTATTAAATAGGTCAAACCCTAATATTAATTTTCTTATAACCTCTTAGACTTCTACAAAATAAAGTTATCAGATAAGTTCAAATATTATATAAGTCTATTCAATTCTCATACGCTAGAACTTGCTCCCTATAATTTTTTTTCCCAAATCGGACTTGCTTCCTATAAATACGTCCCATACGGCCATACCTTATACTTCTCCCACACGGTTTTAATCTCTTTTCTCTTATGGTGGCGACAATGGAGGCTTGTACTTGCTGCATTGTAGGCTTACACTAGTCATGACTTTATTGAGATATGTTTGATATTATTGCTTTTTGGAAATTGAAATTGAACTATGCTTTATAGAATGCTATTTGAGTTGTGTAAAACTATGTGTATGCATATATATATATATGTGTGTGTGTGTGTGTGCGCGCTTTATTATAAGATGCGCCCTGCACCTACGACTTGCGCCTAGGCCTCCGGACCTCTGTGTCTAAGTGGGCCTTGAGCTTTAATAACTTTGGAGTTTGGACAACGCAATTTTAAATACCACACAGTTCATATTGAACCATGTTGCATTGGCATGTCATACCAACACATGCAACTACTCAATGTACCATTCTTAACTTGCCAGTTAAACTTAATCCTACCTCCACCTCACCCTTCCCTCCTACAAGGCTACTCAAGAGATGTTAACCAAAATATATCTAAAAGATACCACTCTCAAGAAGCATAGATTTAGCATTTCTAACACTCAAGTTGGAGCACATACATCATGCATGTCCCCCTACTTGTCTCAATTGTCAGATATTTGGATTCTTGAAATGTGTATGGAGCCTTCACTATTCTACATTTGTATTAATGCTAGTAGACTCTCTCACGTCTCGTAACAAACATCAAAATTCACACCCATGTTATTGACAGGTAATTCCTGTCATGGCTCTATATTCTAAGTTCTAACCGCACACAGAAAATAGAGACCTCCTATTTTTTGCTTTTTCTACATGAATTGCCCCATTAAACGCATGAAAGACTCGCACGTCTCAATACCCTGGGGCTAGAGTGCTCCATTGTACATATAAAAAAAATCCTTGTGCTGAAGCATTTTTAGGATATCCCATCAACAAGTAGGAGGAAAATATACGACTCGACTAACCGGACTCACTGAGAAGACAACATGAGGCCTGGTAACACTAAGATGGTAGTTGGTACAGCTTCCAAACAAGACTTCTAATCTCCCTCAGTTGGAAGTCACCATCGTCACATATATATATTGGATTAGAAATAATTAAAAATTTATCTTCCACCATGCATCTGCTAAATAATCAAGGATATACTTTCTCTGACAGAAAAATATGCCCTTACATAGAGTAGGCTACCTCTCATTTTAGAATACTCAAGATAGAAGGTAATGTCTTCTGATAAAGTTCTTGTTCTCAAAACTAGAACACATAACAAGCTAAAACATAAAACAAAAGAAGCTCTCAAATAATAACTCCTGCCCAAGAGCACCTTAAGAAGTAAATCATATTTGTTATAAATAAGTGAAAAGAATAACCCTAGAAAAGGATTAAGCCAAGATTAGTACCATCAAGAAACTTGTTTATCATGTTGTTGCAAAACCTTGCAATTCCAACTCTCAAGAAAATTTGACAACATAGCAGAAGAAAGAGCATAAGAAAACACAATGAGGCACCAAAGTAGGTGCTACCTAGTAGCATACCATGTGAACACAAGATAACAAAGGCTAAGATTATGACAGTGGTAAAGAACGTAGCTGATTGCAGTGTCACGATCGACCTAGCAACAACGTTGTCGGACAACTGTCGTAAGGTAAGGCACCCAACATGTAGGGACAATAATAGGCAGGGATGATGGTAGGAAGCCATAGTGGTCAATGTTTGAGGGTTATGGACTTATGGTTTGTATCTAACCTCGTAACTCTAATACCATATAAAGTATAGGGTTTATGACTTGTGAGGGTAACTAACTATCCGATTTGTAAACATATTATCATGAAACTATTTTTTGTACTCAATAGACCATTGAACTCTATTTTTTTTGTACATATAATACCATTATGACCGGTAACAGCCCGTTTTTTCTTACATGGCAATTAAAATCATTAAATAATGCTTATGTGGATCTGACGTGGCAATAACTAGGCATTCTCAATGGTATATTAAGTACAAAAAATATTTCAATGGTAATATGTGTACAAACCACCACCACCAGAGCCACCACCAAACCACCACCAAGACA
>LUCG01263726.1:0-13561 GCA_001633085.1 Carthamus tinctorius | reverse complement strand
AAAATTAAGCTAGAAAATTCAACATATATACATATATATATATATATATATATGTGCTGTGTTTAATTGTTTAACCTGTTAAAAGGATGAGAAGCTACTTGGTAGAGGAATGTGTATCAACAATTGTATGTTTGGATAGGCTACTCATTGGTGGTCTTATCAACTTAATTTTTCTCTGTTGAAAGTAGTTGACAGTTAGTTCTATTGCATAGCAGCAAACAAGTTAATCTATACATATCACAATGTTGGGCCACCGGAGATCAACCTCATCACAATTCACAAGACTATTGAGGCACACATATGGATGCTATGGAGAAATTGGGACACACTAGGGATAGTTAGAGATATCAGTGTTCTAAAAAGTATCATGGAACTAAGTGGTTGAGTGACCTAGCACTTAATAACCGAAGTGGCGACAAATCAGACAACTTAGTGATTCATTTTAAGTTTTTAGCATGAAATATAAAATTATTTTTGGATTATATATGCATGTGAGAATTATAATTTTTATACCATATTATTTGATAGGATCACTTTTCAAATGACAAATGGCATCAATTACACAGTTTCTCAGAAGGGACGAGAGATTTTGTCAAAGTTAGAGGATAATCAATTGGTGAATGCACATTGATAAAGTCGACTAATACTACTTAGATTTTTGACATTCTTAATTCAGAGAATAGTTGCTAATTGAAGTAGTGGGGGAGCTTAATGCATAGGCAGCCCGCTTTAGCATCCTTTACTAATTGAAGCAGTGGAGGATTGCTTAACACCTAGGTTGTAGCTAAAGTGCCCCTTAGTAGGGATTTTTAGAACACTAAATCTTAATTAAGAAAGAGGTGCATCAATCAAGGTTTTCAGTAATCAAGCCATATCAGTAAAGGTTATTGACAAAGTTTATTTATCATTTTCAACTTAGCCCAACTAGTCTGGGGTAAAGGCTTTTTTTGTTGTCCTTGTCTTCCCCAATGTGGGTTTCCCTGAGTTGGAATTTCTACTAAAAGTTAATGTCAGTTTAATTTCCAAATCTAACTATGAACTATGTGTGCACGTTGACTGGCCAATGGTGGAGCATGGTGAACCTTTTTTTTGCATGAGGGCTTCTAAGTTCCTTGCAAAACTCCGTCTCTTGTTCTGTCATGCACAAGCTAAAACACACATTATAAAATGAGTTGTGGGAAAAACATATGCACATATCGCAATTTCTTTCGGATACAAGTGATTGTTTGAACAATCTTTAAATATAGGATATTGATTATTATTCATGACTACAGCTGGTTTTGTTGTCTTGTAGTGTTCACTTTTATCCATAGGAGGAAAGGTGAAAGATGAAGACATATCTCTCTTGATAAATGCTGGTCTTTTGGTAAGTCAATTTGGTGATCCTCCCCATCAATTACATTCTGGCATGTTGTATATTTATCAAGATTCAAATGTCGTGCCTTCAGAAATGAGATTATAGATGGATTTTGGTTTCTCAGTAGGTTAGATTTTTATTGCAGTGATGTTATCCTCTCCGTCCTGCAAAGTAATGTCATTAATTGGTTTATTAGCTTTGCACAATATGCTCCTTCTAGCCTGAAGTATTGCTCTGTTATACATTGAAAACGATTAATACACGATACCATAACATGTTGAAATATAAAGTTAAAAAGAAAATCCATATTGCTTGTAAAATTTTAAGTTCTCCAAAATCAAAAGCGGGCTCTCTTTATGAATTGACATAGTACATGTTTTTAGTTTCAGCGTTTTCATCATTGTAAATCTTTTTTCTGTACTTTTCTTATGATTTTATGTGAACCCAACTTTCTTTCGTTTCTTCTATATGGTGTAGGGGTGTAAACGAGTCGAGCCGAAGCCCAACTAAGCTCGTGCTCGGCTTGTTTAAGTTAATAAAGTTTGTGCTCGAGCTTGGTTCGTTTTGAGCCTTATCTATCAAGCTCGAGCTCGGCTCGTCAAGGATTTAGCAGGCTCGGGCTCAGCTGGTTTGTCTTATGAGCCTAAACGAGCCTAAGCTCGACTTTAGCTTGACTCATTTACTGTAGTGTTTTTTTTAATGGTATTTATTAATTAAAATTTATATTATATATTATATGAGGCTTGTTTAGGCTCATGAGCCTAATCGAGCTTAATCAAAAAAGGCTCGAGCTCGTTTATTAAATGAGCGTAAAACGAAGCTTGAGCTCGATTGAGCTTTTAACGAGTCGATCTTGAGTAGCTCACGAGCAGCTCAACTCGCTTACACCCCTAGTTTGGTGTCGCTCTTAATTGGAGTTTATAGCTCTATTATTTTTGTTTGCACAATGTCTTGTAAGAAGCAAACGTATTCGAGCCCATTAGGGAGTTTAACAGGAAGGTGTTATTTTTGGTCACTAAATCGAGTGTATGACGATATACATACAAGGTTTTGTCATGGTTTAGACCGTAACACCAATGCATGGATTGAAGAGAGTAAACCAACACATTCGAATTTAATCGTTTTGGATTAAGCCAAAACGAAATAGAGCTTATGAAGTGAAACTTCAGCATTATTGATAGGGAAAGTGAAAATGCAGTGAGCATACAAGGACACAAAGTAGTTAGGACATATTTTTCTTGATCAGCTTTATAGAACAAGGGAGAGTGTGGTGAGGATGTTAGCCACAGGATATGAGCATGTTGCATGAGACGGTGGCACGTGTTATTTTACGATAAGGACATTCTGCTATGATCTAGAGGATAGAATGGGCCATGCAAGTAAATTAACGGGATTCAAGTATAGAAAAAAACGAGAATATTGAGGTCGATATGTTACCACACAATGAGGGATAGAGTTATAAAATGAGATTATAAAAGAGAAAGACTAGGAATGAAAATATCTTTCTTAGAAGTCTATGGATGCAAACCACAAGAGTTGTGGTTTAGTGGTTAAGGCTCAGGGGGATGTGGTGGAATATCCCATGTGCCCAGGGTTCAGTTCTAGGCGTCCACAACAATTATGGCCACTGAGTTTATTAGGGCTGGTGTCTTACAGCTGTAATTTGTCGGATTAGTCTAGCCAGGACACCCTTCCAAAAAAAATAAAAAATCTAGGGATGCATTGGTTGAGTAGAAGCTGAGGCAACAACTTTTGAGGCGTTTGGTTGTATCTAAGTAGACCAGTGGATGCATTGGTTACAACGGATTTGTAGCAAAAAAGATGTCTAGAAGTCAAGACCGATCCCATGGGATTGAAGAACGATTTGCACGAGTGAGGTATACCAAAAGGATTTGTTATAGATAGGAGTTAGTAGTTATATCCCAAAAACTATAAGGTTTCACCATCTTGTTTTGCTTCTGAGTTTTTATCAATCTATATTCTTTTTTTACTTTAACGTATTCAATTAGTTTGGGATAACGGGTTTGTTATAGTTGTAGCTATTGGCTGTAGATATGCACTTGAAAGATCTGATCTTTTCTTGTACCTGTTTTTTGTGATGAATAGAATCGTACTATAATTTTTTTTTTTGGTGGTGCTACCGTTTTCAGACCCGCCAGCTTATTGATCCTGACATGTACTGGTTTGCAATTCCAAATATTGGTTCGGTGTTGAAGGGCCTCACACAGGTATGTGTATTTATTCTACATGACATCAAGAACTACATGCATATTTATGATATTGCCATAGTGTTTACAATAGATTTAAACATGATTGCTTTTGGCGGAATATTGACATCTTAATGTTTGATTAGTAAAAGAAACTTTAGGGGCTGTTTGGTTTGCGGAATTGAAAGGAATTTGCTGGAATTGGAATGACAAATTCCTTTGACCAAATTCCTTAGTGATGTTTGGTTCGCAGAATGAACTTGATGGAAACCTTTGAATTCCACAATTTAAGGAATTCATCATTCATTGGCTTAAGTGAAGGGATTGAATTCCTACCAACCAAACGGTTGGTCAAATCCATTCCAATTCCTTTAAAGTCAAATTCCTTTGGTGGATTCCAATTCCATCAAATTCCATCTTGCGAACCAAACGCCCCCTTAGGGTCAGGCATGAGAAAAACACCACAGCTGGTTTATGATTTTACTAACAATTAGTAAAGTTTCTTTTTTTAATTTACATGACAACCATGTACATGAACTATGCCCTATTTGCTCTTACCCTTGTTTTCTTCCAGAGAAATTGGAAAATGACATGTCTTGTAATGCTGCTTANTCCCTCTATATATATATATCTGTATATATATGTATGTATGTATGTATAATTTAACTCCATTCACATTCTATGGGCATAGCAGTATAACACTCACTATACAACTATCTGCTTATCTTCATGTACGTCTAATTTCTCTCAGTGTTCATCACAATAAGTTGTCAGCTTCATTACATTAAGTTCTCTGCTGACACATATTGGCACATGTTATCAGAATTTTAGTACGTTTTCTTTTTTGGGATTTTGTTTCAATTTGGTTGATGGGTCATGGTGTTATAGGGAAGAAAGGAGCTTCTGTCTCTACTCAACCGTAAAAAATACAAAGAGATGATGTTGGCTGTTCTTGAGAAGAAACGTCTGCGTCTGTCACCTCTCGATATCAGATTTCATCTCCGTGATCTGCTCGGTTCCGATCACCTCAAAACCGTCCACACGCCAAGTGGCTTAGTCATCCGAGTCGTGAAGGATTAAAATTAGGTAAATACAATACTCTACGGCTTGTACATCTGTACCCTTTTTCCTTTTACGTAAACATAATCATTCAGCCTCATTGTCAGTTTTCTTCAAATCAAATCGCTGATGTTCTGGCTGCCTTCAATCATGAAAACAACGATATAATGCTTTTATCCGGGTCTTAATTATTAGTTAAAGTTGATTATTTATGCCTAGGGGTGTAAACGACTAAACAAGCCGAGCCGAGCTCAAGCCCGACTCGTTTAAGTGCATAAAGCTCGAGCTTGAGCTCGGCTCATCAAGGATTTAACAGGCTCGGCTCGAGCTCGATTCATTTACCTGCAATACTAATATTTATTATTTAACATATATATAGTTATATTATATATTAATTGAGGCTCGTTTAAATTGAGCTTAATCATAAAGGTTCGAGCTCGTTTATTGAACTAGCCTAAAATGAAGCTCGAGATCGGCTCGGGCTCGTTTAACTTGAGCTCGAATTGAGCTTTTAACGAGTTGATCCCGGGTAATTCACGAGCAACTCGAATTGCTTTCACCCCTATTTATGCCTGGCATATGCTACAAAGGACAAAATTATTTGCGCCTTTGCCTTTAGAGATCTAGTCGGAGGAAATTCCAAATTCCCGCTTAATTCGCGCGTGGAACTTCTTATAAGATAGTTGCTTGCTACCCGCCTACTTTTATCTATTAGTTACTTCCTAGTTCCTATATCTTGTTTTCTATTAGTTGTCCGCTTTGTTTAAATATTAAACAAGCTATTTTAATTTTAAATTTGGTACGAGTATGTTTATCTCTTAAAAAAAGGTCAATAGTTACACCAATAATACAATAAGGGGTTGTTTGGTTGGTTTTCCATCAAGTGTTATATGGATAAAGTTGTCTGTGTGGATTAATGCCTGTATAGATCCAAAAAGGGTTTTGTTGGGGAGAGTTTTTCATAGTTGGAAGAAACGTATTTTGTAATTGGGAGCGACAGATTTGGAAAAACATGGCTTTTCTGCATAAAGCTCACCCCTAAAAGCTTACTGAATAAGCCACGTCCTATACCATTAAGCCACTAGCAAAAAATTTTGTATAACTCACAGAATAAGTTGCGAGTCTCATTAAGCTGCTAGCAAATAGGCCCTAATTGTTGTAAATACACAAATAAGCAATGCTAAAAACTGTAGAAAAATAAATGGTAGTTGCTTTCATCTATCCCAACATTTGACCCGACACATAATTTAATAAAGTTGTTTCGATTATTGATCAGATATAAAAAATCTCACTTAAAAAGGACAAGGATTTTTTTTTCATTAGACCATATTTATAGTTACTAACTAATTTAAGCATATTTGCACCCATTTTAGCTTGTAGGCATGCATCTATGGGCAACTAGCAAATCCATTCACATATTGAATTGTATCAGGATTACATCGACCTTATTGAGCTTCATTTTATTGAGTTTGTACCTTGGAGATCCGGTAAAGGGTTGTGATTTGATTGTTTAGGATTGTTGAAGGGTCTAAATTGTCAATAGGTATTTGGTACACTAGACAGGACAAAACAAAAACTTGTTGTCCCATGTTTGGTGCGACATTTAGACCGGGACATGATAGGACTTAGTGAGACAAAAAAATGCTTTCTTTTGTACCCCCCAAAATAGATGGAACAAAATTTTGGAAGACGGGATAAGATTGGTAAATTAGTAAACTACCCATGTCAACTTAAAACTCTATAACCTTGCACAATTCTTTCATACCTGCCTTATTTTGTGTACCGAACCCACGGGTAACCCTAGAAATTAGAGTTGTTGCCGTCCACATCAAGTGAAATTTAAGCACATGCAATAATTTACATCAAGTAATACATCATTGGAATATATTTTGATTGTAGTATTATATCACAAACAAGAAAGCGATGTGGGAATATATCTCAGGCCCTCCACTTGATGACAAAGATGCAGAATATTTGGAGCTTATACATATCCGGCCCGTTATTATCACAAGTCACTCGTAGTCAATTTCCTATCAATAGGCGCTCTTTTGTCACAACTCTTAATTAAATACATAGTTTTATAAGGTTGGTTATTATTATTATNGGGGGGGAGTGGTGGATGGTGCCCGGGTTGTTAATCAAAAGCTTTAAGGGGTTATGAAATAATGACAAAATAAGATCTATTGTAATTAAACATTATAAGTTGTACTGTTGTAATGATGAGGATGTAGTCTTATTCCATGAACCAAATGATTTGCATTGCTGTAATGATGAGTGTATGTGGTCCTATATATCATGGACCAAACTTTATGCATTGATGACACTGATAGAATAAGATAGCTCAACGTTAAACATGAAAAACTTTATTCCGTTTGATTCTT
Organism: Carthamus tinctorius; assembly: GCA_001633085.1. Lineage (NCBI taxonomy): Eukaryota > Viridiplantae > Streptophyta > Magnoliopsida > Asterales > Asteraceae > Carthamus > Carthamus tinctorius. Next base: position 6,557 of record LUCG01263726.1, on the reverse strand, counting down.
TGCCGTTTTTCGTACTTTGACATTGAATGTTGGATAGACTACATGCAAAATCTGAAATTCACATGCGTCTGATTATTAGAAATTCACTTGATGCCAAGTTTACGTTCTTAATTAAGCGTTTACCCACATAAATTGGGTAAGCGCTAGCTGGTAGGGTCGGTTTGTTTGCAGCTTAATGAGCTTAATGGGATTCATAGATTATTCGGTCTGCTATACATGATTTTTTGCTAGTGGCTTAATGATATAGAAAGTGGCTAATTCAGTAAGCTTCCAGAGGGGAGATTTTTGTAGAAAGCAAAGTTCTTCCAAACCTGCTCCTTGCAATTAAAGAACACGTTCCTGTATGAAACCCTCCCAAACAAAAACCTTCACTATCTATATAGACAGATTAATCTACATTCTACATAGATAGCTTTATCCAAACATGGGTTAATGGAAAACCAACAAAACAGCCGCTAAGAGTGCTGTTTGGGTTAACACTAAACACTGGGTCCGTAGAAATCCCTCCCTTAGTTTACTATGTCAACTATGGACTTGGTAAATATCTTTGACCTGGTAAGCACCTCCAAAAAAACAACTGTATCTGGCTGGAGTATATTGAGTTTGTTTACTTTGGTTCCGATGATGGATTTTCTTTATTCGTCCTCTCAGTTCCCGACTCCAGTGTTGTTAATGCTGCTTGACTAACGAAGCAACGCACACATCCCCAGCCAACACCGGCGTGGCCGACATTTTGTAGTCTTACGATCTCGTTAGCCGAAAGCTGATCAGTACCATCCCTCTCAAAAGGTACCATACCCAACTCGAATTCCTATATTTTACATACCCTACACCCGTATAGAGAAGTTTAGTCCGTTATAAGGTAACAAAGACCAAATAAGTCCGTCAAACCCAAAAAAAGAACGAAGATTTGATGATTAACAAACACCAATAAAATCCTTAGGGGCCGTTTACCAAATTCTTACCGGGTAAGCGTTTACAAGCAGTGGATTCACTTTTATTTACCTTATCGTGTAACATTACTTGGCCATGAAAATGTATTGTTGGTAAGCATCTTAAACCCATTAAGCACTTACCGGGTAAGACTCTCGGTCCCTGCCTTGTCTCTTACCGGGTAAGCTTTTCAGTCGTTTCCATGTTCAATCAATAAGGTGAATGGTATTGGCAAGCGCTTACCCGGTAAGCATTTAGTAAATGGCCCCTGTTTGTTAGCAACTTAATGAGCTTAATGAGACATAACTTATTCTGTCAGTTATATATGACTGTTTGGTAGTGGCATAATGGTATAGGAAGTGGCTTATTCAGTAAGCTTTTAGGGGGGAGCTTTATGCTGGAAGCCATTTTTTCCCCTCAAACCTGTCACTCCCAATCAAAGTATACACGTTTCTTCCATCTATGAAAAAACCCTCCCCAACAAAAATCTTTCCAATCTATGTATTAGACAGATTAATCAACACAAACAACTTTATCCATACAGGACTTAATAGAAAACGTGCCACCAAATGGCACCGCCACTACTGATATATATTGTCAATCTTTCGGGACCAACAGAGTTGAAAACAACAGTTTTTTGTGTTTAACTTTTTGAGATTCGAAAGTTTCATGAAAGTCGCAAGTTTTGTGAATCGTGGGACAAAATGAGAGCGTAGATTGTTGTGGTAATCTGTAAACGAAGACAGCAATTATTCGAATAAGTTGGGTCCTACAGGTTTCGAGGTTTTTTCCATGTTCGAAAAGTTAAAAATGTCGCAAACATTTGGACACCATGGACATGTTCATGTGATTTATTCTGATTATGTTTCTTTTCCCAGAATGGTGAACAAGACATCATGTGGGTTGGACGAATGGTCAGGCTCGTAAAAGGTTCGTCTTTTTTCGGGTTTATTTTTATTTTAATATTTATTCGCTTTTAAATATTTTAAAACCGAATAGAATCTGTTTGTAACTTAGCGGCCGTTTACCAAACGTTTACTTTACTGGGTAAATGTGAGGCTGTTAACGAGCCGAGCCAAGCCGAGTTGCAGGTTATTCGAGCTCGAATTTCTTTTTCTAATGTTCGAGCTTGAGCTCGAATCTTATTTACGGGCTCGAGATTGATTAGCTTGTGTATTGGATCGATTTGGATAATTTTTATATTTCATTTAAATGATTTATGAATATATGAACATGTTTGGCTCGAAAAAGTGTTCTCGAATGGCTGGGGCTGGGTCTACGTGACTCCAAAAATAAAATCTAGAGTTTTTGAATAAGCCCAGTCGAACATTTGGACGTTGGTATCCTGGAGTTTGAGTAAGGTAAACTAGTTTTAGTGTATGTATGAGATCTACTCGAGTTTGATAGTTATTAAGCTCGAGAAAAGTTGATTCATTAACAACCTTTGGTAAGTGCTTATCAGGTGTTTCTTATGTTGTTGGGGTGAGCATGACAATGGTCAAGAATCTTATCAGCATAAGTTAAGAATCTTAAATTTTAATTAGAAGATAAATAGGTTTATTTTACATTTACTCCCAAAATTAGTTTTCTTGCGTTATGTTTTTTTTCCCTTTCTATTTTTTTTATTTATAAAATAAATTTAACAAACCCTACAAAATTACTTGTTCCTGACTTTGAGGGTAAAATAGTCATTTTTAGTGCATTTAAGCACTTTTTAATCCGTAAAGAAGTTAATTTTTAACTTCATATGGAAAAATGTCGAAAATCGTTGTAGAGTTTGTCACAAATCGGTCTTCACCCAGGGGTTTGGGTTTATGTGAGACTAACATTTTCTTGTGGAACTCGATAGATAATATTTTTATACTTGAAATTTTACAGCAAAACATTGTGAAGTAAAAAAAAATCCGAATGTTCACAACAAAAACGTTGTGAAGGTTACTTTCACAATGTTTTGCTGAGAAGTTTCATTTCTAAAAACTTGGTGTCATGGATCTCATGAAAACAACTTCGTCTCACATGATCTATAGTTTGTCACCTGAAGTCGTGAAGTGCAAAAGAGGATAAGGCACTAGGAGAATGAATCACCGATAGAACTTTTGGAATCATCTTGAATGAGAGGGTTACGTGTCAATGTTTACGATCAATTTGGAGTCTAATGAGATCCGATCTTTACGGCATATCTCTATCTTATTTTACTTTAAATGAAAACTTGCATACGTGTCCTCTGAAAGACGTCAGAACCCGACCCGTTGCACGTTTTTTAACTTCGACAGACGTAACCATCGAGAGCGACTATGGAAACGGGCGGATTCATATGTCGGGCTCGGAATTTGTTTGAACTTAGAATGAGTGAAATATGTGTCATATTATTGATGGTACAAAGAGGTGTTTGCCATGAGTATAAATGATGCTTTTGTCGGTCTCTTTGTGTTGTCTATTCTATTTCCTCTTTTATCACTTTCTATGGCCCAATCCCATTATTTTTTCCTCTTTTGGATGCTTGGTTCTTATCTGGAAAATGGTGTTTTAAAACATGTATTTTAACCGTGTTTATGTTTATATACAGTTTGTCGACAAATATTGTTTGGATTATGATACTGTATTTTGTATAAGAAGAAATTACCGATATTTTGTGTTCCTAGGTTATAAGTATATGATTAAAAAGGGAATTCAAGTGGTTTTAGAATTTGCTTGTTGCAATCAATAATCATGTACACATGCAATCATAGATGCTTGATTATTTACAAGAAGTTAAGTTAACAGTGAGAAGTGGATCTGAACTGTTTATCTCTTTTAACCTGAAATCCTTCCGTGAATTGTGCTTAGAAGTGAATTGATCTGATGCATCTCGATGCATCTAATGCTGACGTCAATTTTTCATCCAACGGTTGGTAACCATTTCTCATGCTTCTCATCGTTATTTAAATTTACAAATCAGGCTTGTTATCTTGTTTTACATGTGAATCGGCAAGTGAGAAAATTTGGTGTTTATATATTGTTGTTTCGTTTACTTTCAAGATTGTTTTGTGCATTAAGAATAATTTTGAATGTACAGAACCAGAGAGGCACTGTAATTTTCATAATGAGATAATATATTTTTTTTTGGAAGGGTGTCCGAGTTAAAGCCCGACTAATCCCCGACAATTTTGGAGGCTAAACATGGTCCCACTTAAATGTCCTCAGGCATGTGCACGGGAAGACTCGAACTCGGTTAGGGCGTTATGAACCCTCCGGGCGATAACCAATCCGCCACAGCACTGGAAGACTCATAATAAGATAATATATTAAAATTATTAAGTTTGTAAAAAAAGGACTTTATTATCACATTTGTAAAACATTTTATTATTAATACAAACTTTGCAAACGTAATCAATCTAAACTAATACAACCGCAAAACCGATAAAAAAAATCTAAAAGAATAATAATGAAATTTGATTAGTAATATCTTCTAAAAACAACTGGACAATAAAAACTGCAAAATAATTCTTATAATTATTATCATCAATTATAAGGCACATCCAATTAACTAAAAAGATCGGATCACCTTTTTGCAATAATTAAAACTAGAAAAAAAAAGAATATCTAAGGGGCCGTTTACTAACTCTTACCGGGTAAGTGCTCATTCGGGTGAGAGTGCTGATTTGGGTAAGTGTTGTTTGAGTAAGAGTGTTTACCGCATGCTTTTGGTAAGTGCTTACCAACAAACAAAAGGACTATTTTAACTTTTTTTGTAGTTGGATGTTAAAAGAAAGAGGGGGAAAAGAAAGGGCAAACATGGAATAAACAGATCTAACCCGGGTAAGCAACATTTTGGTTGACTCAGTCAAATCTCGGTCAAAGCCCCGGTCAGATCTCAAACTCGGTTAGATCTCAGTCAGATTTCGGTCAGCAATACTAAATCGGTCAGTACCGAGTGAAGAGCCCCAAAGTTATTACAATAAAAATTGATTCTTTGTTATACCCGTAGATAAAAAAAATCAATAGGTGTGATTAGTCTATACAATTGTGATTTGTAAAATAAACCATATCTATATAGAACATAGATTGGTTACAATATAAGAGCATTGTCACAATCTTAAGACATGTTGAATGGATTTCCTTTTCCAAATTTATCAACCATTGAAGAAATTATCTAATTGTTGTTTTTACTTAAATTAATGGATTTAGTTCATAAAAATGTATCCACGTTATTTACACAATTTACCTTTTCATATAATAGCCGATATGAAAAACCCAAAAGGAATTTTTGTTTTATTGAGTTTAATTCAAACCCATTAAAAATACCGGCTACCGGATGAAAAAGTAAATTTGTACATTATTTGGTACGTTTTAGAACTCTGGCACACTAGATGGTAGATTCTTACGTTCAATATGTAATAACTGAAATTTACATTTAGGCGTAATTATTTAATTTATTAGATTTTGAGATCTAATCGTGAAATTTCTATAAGTTGATGGTAAAAATGCGAATTTGATAAACTAGTTATATAAATGAGCTTGACTATTTGAGAAAAAGAAATATAAGGGCCAAGAGCCCAAGCCCATGGTATATAAGGGGTGATCTAGAGATTTTTGCCATTTAGGGCAAACATTTTCTCATTTTAGTGTGTGTGTGTGTAATTTTTTAGAGCTAAGGGAAGGAGAAAGAAGGAGGAAAATTCCATAGTGTTCTTGGGAGAATTTCTTCAAGATCTTCATAGTGAGGTAAGAAATCTTCATCCTTATGTAATGAAATCTATGTTTATAGATCTAGATAGTGGAATCAATCCAAAAACTTTGGTTGAGGGTTATTTTGGGATGAATTTAGGGATTTGATTTAATTGGGTTGATTTGGGATGATATTTGGGAAATTCTTAAGAAAAGAAGTTAAAAAGTTTTTGGGTGCTTAATAGGTTTAAAGTATGATGATTTGATCCAAAAATCTAAGGATTTGAGATCTAAAATGTGTTTTTGGGTAAAATCCTTCGGTAAACGAAGATACCTAACCCGACTTAGGTAAACGAAGATACCTATATATATAAAATGTTTTTTTTTTATTATTTACCGGAAATATTATTCGATAAATTAATTTACCGAATGAAAGTGAAAGAATCGTACATTATATATATAGTTTTACTTTTAACCCTGAACTTTGGTTAAGTTACAAGTTTAATTTTTAAGTTTGGGAATATATTTATTTGGAAGTTACGATTCACAAGTTTTTCAATTTTAGTCCGGGTATAACGGAACTTAAGAAAATTCGAATAGTTTGGCTTGACAACTAAGTTATCGAATATATAGGGTTCATNTTAATGGTAGTTAAGTTTTCGAGTGGTATCACTCGGTAAAAAGGAATTACAAAACAGTGGGATCTGGTAAATTAGTAGGACTCGGTAAAAATGGAGAAAATAGGAGACTTAGCCAAATTCTAAGTATTTCACTATGTTAATGTGTAGATTGATTGCTGGTCACTAGGCGTGTGTGGATTTGTGATACGCCTAAGCTCAGGTGAGTTCCCTTGCCAACCCTTTATAAACCTAAAATGTTTACTGAAAATGTTTTGCTGAAATGTGTTATTGATGAACTGTTGAATATCTGCATTTTATGAGCATGCTTATATTTAAATGCCTTTATGTCGACTAATT
>LUCG01263651.1:0-11566 GCA_001633085.1 Carthamus tinctorius | reverse complement strand
TATGGTGGTGGCGGCGGCTACCAAGGGCGGATGGAACCGGCCCCACCTGGTCTTGCTGCTGCAGCGAACTTTGGTCAATCTGCCACGGCCAAGATCAGCATCAATGCATCCCTCGCTGGGCCCATCATAGGGAAGGGTGGGGTGAATTCTAAGCAGATATGCCGTCTGACTGGGGTGAAGCTTGCTATAAGAGATCATGACACGGACCAGAATCAAAGGAACATCGAGCTTGAAGGAACTTTTGATCAGATCAAACAGGCGAGCGCAATGGTTCATGAGCTAATTGTGAACATTGGTTCTGGTGGTGGTGGTGGTGCAAATGGTCCTCCGGCAAGAAAATCTGGTGGCGGTTTCCAGCAGCAGCAGCAGCAGCAGCAGGGGGGCGGTGGGATGGGGCATCATGGTGCGAACAAAATCAAGACGAAGATGTGTGAGAACTTTGCGAAGGGACAGTGTACCTTTGGGGAGAGGTGTCATTTTGCACATGGACCAAATGAGCTTCGTAGGTAGGCGCCTACTACTTTGATTTGGTGCTGTGATTTTCTTCACCCAAATAACCACCTATGTCGTCATGAATATTGTTGTAGGAAAGCAGTTTGTGGTAAAGCAGGAATTATTTTAGGAACCTTGATATTCATTTTAAGTTTTGGTGATTTGTTTTTTGCTACTATCTTTTCTTTGTTTAATTATCTATTACACATTCTAAAAAGGAAAAGGCTTGTCCTAACTTCCTAAGGATATGGATATGGGTGTGTTTTCTTATTGAGGATTTAATGTAGCATTCGAATGCCTATCTGTGATTCTATATATTTTTTAGGGTTAATTACATGGGTGTGTATCGAACTTGTCACGTTTTTTCATTGTATGTATCCAACTTTTAAAATTGCCATTGTATGTACTAAACTTTAAAAAATGGCAATTTTAGTACACACAATGCTCGTTTTTTTAAAAGTTTAGTACATACAATGGCAATTTTAGTACACACAATGCTCGTTTTTTTAAAGTTTAGTACATACAATGGTAATTTTAAAAGTTGGATACACACAATGAAAAAACGTGACAAATTCGATACACACCCATGTAATTAACCCTATTTTTTAAAACTACATGCATATTAGTTATTCCAATCCAAGTGTTTATTGATAATTGATTGATTTGATTTTATGGTAAAACTTGTGTTGGTTTTGGTAAATTATATTGTTTTTGGTTTTGAAACTACAATTGCAAGCTCTTGTGTTGATTATGAAATCAGTGTAGGTTCTTTCTCATTTTGGCCAAATGGAGATTTGACTAATTATTCACGTTTAAAGGTAACAATCTTTGTGTTGGTAGACTAAGGGCTATTCGGTTGGTTTTTCATTAAGTCATGTATGGATAAAGTTGACTATATAGAAAAAGTTGTCTGAATTGATATTTGTAAATTGTTGTTCGGTTATTATGCCGAATAAAACATTTGAATAATGAAAATGACTATTTTACCCTTTGATATAAATAACATAAAAAGATGGAGAAGATGGCATCAACAATTCAAGAATCCCAGAGAGAAACAAACCAAATTATGAACAACAAACAAATCAAGATATCAAATTATGAACAAAATTTAACAAAATTAATGTTTAACAAACTTTTTTACAAGATCTTTATCAAAAATAGGAGATAAGATCAATCACCAAACCAAACAAAACCCACATAAAAGATGAAGAACCAGAGCATAAAAACAAGATCGAGATCTACAACCAAAACCCAAAACCCGGATACAAGATCAGTAACCAAAAACCCAAAACCCAGATCGAAATCTACGACACAAACTAAAAAGATGAAACCAATCAGAGTAGGAGACGACCATAGAACCTCTGAGATCGATTCCAGCCTTCCTTTGATCAATTTGAGAAAACACATTTCAAGAGATGAAGAGCATAAATGGAGGACTGGTGGTTGATTTCAGATCGATTCCAGATCTACACAAATCAAGGACAGCAGATCGATTTTAGGAGAGGTTTGGTATGAAAGCAGCAGGAGAAAGACGATGATGGTGAATGCATTCAGGGAAGAAGAAAACATGGGCTTTTTGAAAGGGTAGTCTGGGAAATTGGTGACCTGAGTCTATATGACTCTATTATGTGGGCTGAGCGAATAAGTAAATAGTTTTCAGATTAAGCCATAACCGAACACCCACTTATGGCTGAGCGAATAAGTTATATGGGCTATACAACCCATTAAGCCACTACCGAACAGCACCTAAATGGCTTATTATAAGAGTGTTTCCTTATTATGGCTTATTTGTTGAGCCATTAAGCCAAAAAGGCTATAAAGAATACTGAGGATCCCTCACCGGCTCATTCACGTTAAGCCACCTGACCACCTCAAACAAATTAATACCATACAGTACTAGAGAAGTAGAAACAATTCATCCCTCTTATTCCTCAAAAGTCAAACCCTTTCCGGGCTTAATCAGAGAAAAGAAAACAGCCTTTTAGTTTAAGCAGGTAAGTAAATAGACCTCATTGATATTTCAACAAATACTTGCAAGGACAAGAGTGTACCTATTGATTGAATATAAAATGACAATTTTATCCCTTTCAAAGGTAATAAATAAGGAAGTTTTCACATCCATCATATTTGACAAATGAACTAGTTCTCCCATTTCTACTACACAATAGAATCTGTTTGAATCCATTTTTTTTGGGCAGAAAACCATTTCTATTATCCTACATTCTTCATAAAAACCACAAGCTCAAACAACATTTGGGAAGATATGCAAGGATCTTGGAATAACTTGTATCTTGTAAAAAGGAGTCAAAGCTCATACCATATATCGATAACAACCAAAATATATGGAGAAGCTGACCAACGGCCATATAACAAACTATCTTTCCGAGGACATTACCCAATTCCCACTTGCAGTTCTCTCAAAAACACGTGGCAACTTTGAAGGAAAGGTTTCTCTCCAATCTGGATGTTCAATTAGGTACTGCCATACCCTGAAACACAGACTTCCATTAACAACATTAAGCCAAATAAAAGGCTGCAAATAACAACAATCCCATGACTAATCTTAGGGGGTGTTTGATTAGAGGTATTAAGCAATAATCAATGGGAATGATGATAAAAGAAATTATTTGGTATTCTATAATTATAAAAGGCTCATTCCCTCCGAAGCCCAAAATTTCATTCCTAATTAAACAGGTGGGAATGAAAATTCAATCCCATTTTCATTCCTTAGCCAGAACCAAACACACCCTTCTACATAAGTGAGGTGTGAAATGAGCAGATTTCAAATACCATTTATCACTTCATATATAAAGTCTAGAAAAAGAAAAAGCAGATACAACGATGTTTTGATTCTTTTGAAGGATAAAATGCATTAAATTGCAACCAACTTTGCTTTAGTTCCTATTTAGTGTACTGATTTTTTCTCAATCGATGCCACAAAGTATCAAATTTCCTATTTCGTATCCGTATTGACCGGTAACCTACTAGTACTACTTATGTTTTAACAATTGATGATGCGGATGTCAAGTTATTAAGTTACATTGGTTGAGAAAACTATAATAGCTGATCAGCAACTTATGGTCAAAAATATTTTGATTGACAACTTGACATTTACATTATCAAATAGTTTGATTTAGCCACTAAATTGGAACAAAGCCAAACTTCTTGCATTTTGATGCACTGTGCGCCGATTGAAACAGCAATTTGCAGGTATATATCAAAATACTGATTGGACTTGAATGATTAAAGATAGGAAGAACATTGGACATCTGGACCTCTAAATATGCATACCTGTGTACATCAAGCTATCTTTAATAAATGTACCTTTTCTGATTATCAACAAAATCTGGGCCTTCAGCAGAAGGTGACGTTGAAGTAGTAAGAAGAATTTCCATATCAGAACGGTGTCTCATGGCCATGGCAATATGTACTGCACGCATGCTCCTGTTAATAATAGACACCATTGTTATCCTAGTTTAATATCAACAAATAAGTTAATACAAGAATAAGTTCTTTCTTTCTTAGCAATTAAGTATTTTTATTCAAATGCAATTAGAGACCCATAGTTTGTACATCTATTACTATTGCTAATATAGACAACAAAGAACTCTCCAGGCGTGCTTAAAGAAGACTGGAATTTAGTCCGATATCTCAGGTAGCTTTATAGATGGCGTCAAGCAGGGATGGCATTTATCAAAAATTGAAGAAACTAAGGGGCCGTTTACCAACGCAAATAGGGTAAGTGCTAATAGGGTAAGGGGCCGTTTACTAAACGCTTACCAAGGTAAGCGCTTACCAATATCATTTACCTTGTTGATTGAGTACGACGAGGACCGAGAAGCTTACTTGGTACGAGACAAGGCAAGGAACCAAGGACCAAAACTCTTACCAATGTAAGTGTGAGAAATGACTCTTACCCAGTAAGCACTTACCGGGTTTAAAATGCTTACCAACAATCTGTTTTCAAGGCCAAGGATGCATCCTACCCGGTAATAATTTGGTAAACAACCACTAAGAGTGTGATCTGGTCAGCACTAATCACCGACCAAGTGCCCCTCCCTTAGCTCACTAGGTCAAAGACCTAGAATAAGTGAGAAGAACCTTGAACCTTGAGGGCGTTTGGTTTGCAGGTTGGAACTTGATGGAATTGGAACCCATCAAAGAAATTTGACCATGCGTTTGGTTGGTAGGAATTCAATTCCTTCACTTAAGCCAAGGAATAATGAATTCCCAAAATTGTGGAATTCAAGGGATTCCATCAAGTTCATTATGCGAACCAAACATCACCGAGAAATTTAGTCAAAGGAATTTGTCATTCCAATTCCATCAAATTCCTTTGTATTATGCGAACCAAAAAGTCCCTTAGAGGTTTGAAAGTCCTGGAGGGAATCATTGAGAGAGCAAGCTACCTCAAGAACAAGGCTGTGAGCATATTAGATCTCGAAGAAGAAGAGCATTGGTGTAGGCAGAACACGGAGGAGTGAGCTTGTCAATCTTAAGAGATAGAAAAAGGTTAAATCTTGGTAAACAATAAAACAACAACCCAGAATTGAGTTACTATGCGAAGTGAAACACTTCATAACGCCTTCAGTTGGCGATTTGAGAAGTTGAACTTATTGAAACGCTGCTAATCCCATCTGGGGCAGAAGTTGTGGTAGGATGCATTGTCTGTGAACTGAGTGTTGTGCTCATTGCTTTCAGCTTCAGCACATCTTTACTTACTGGGTTTTTATGCTACAAGTTGTTCGCTTAGCCATCTCTTAAGATGCATCAGGAGTGTTTCTCGAAGGCTTTCTGTACTCTTAGTTATTCTTCTTGCATAAGTAGTTGAATATTTTGCACTTTATGTGCTTCCTTCTTTGTCTTAACCTATGTTGTTACAGTGGTCAAATAACTATCAGGACCGTGATTTGACATAGCAGTTATGGCGATTGTAAAGTAGTGCTTGTTTGCACACACGCTCACCTGTCGCTCACTCTTTAATTCCTTCTTTTAAGTCGATAGTCTTCAAGGAAACAGCCTCTCTACCTCTTGGGTAGAGGAAAGGTTTGATTACATCCTAACCCCCTCACCCCAACCCTACCACTACGTCGGATTTACTAGGTTTGTTTGGTTTTTGGTTTATCTTTACAAATAGCAGTGTTCCTGAGCACTAAATACACATTAAAAATTACAGCTTCTTTACACAGCTTCTGTAATCTTTAAAATCCAGAGCAGAGAACTCAATACTAATGCAGCTTGAAAAGAACATTTTTTTTTGGTCAAGTAAAGCTATTCAACCCCTCTCCCCGATAGACCAAACCTTGCTCCCATACAAATATAATCGATTCAAGACCCAAACTTAGGTCATGTAAATTATTTTATTTCTATTGATTTATCTTTTTGTGTGTCTGTGTGTGGATATATTACTAGTTACTACCCCACAACATTGAGCATGTCCTATTATACTGTCTTCCATAATTCATTTTCAAGTTCTAAAGTGACATTTCCCGAAGCCTTTAATTTGCATGGCTGTAGATAGTTTCATATAAGATCATTTGCAAATGAATACAACCAGATAAAAGACTAATTATGGACAGTGAACAACAGTTAAACATGTCGGCTTGCATAATAAGTAGAGAAAACCAAAATTAACTCATTATGCTATGATGTTGATGCATATTGATGTAAGCTATCTTAGAAATGATGGCTTTAAACAGAAAAAGGAAGACCAAATTTACCAAGAAACTGGTGGGATGACAATTCGGTCAGTTTGAGTCTCATATGTCTCTAGTAACCGGCCAGTACATCCAGGGTCCTCAAACGAAGCACCTAATCGAATCCTCCTGACGATTTCATCTGGACATCTTGTACTTAGATCAAAACTGGCTGGGACGACTGAACCACAGGATGTCTCCACCTGAGCATGACTTGTTAGAGAGTTGATAACCTGACTGTCGATACACATACAATCGAAGCTCAGAACTTCTTTAGGCACTTGCAAAATGAATAACGTGTACTGCTCAAACATTGCCATAGATTACTTAAGATTAAAATGGTGATGCTTGAAAAAAATGGACCAATCTAGGGAGAATAGATCAGCCTCTAGAACCACATCATAAAAAAACCCACCTTGCTTTTTTTTACTCGAGTCTCCACAGATATAAACATCTTATTTATACAAATGTGCATTGCTATAGACAGTTATTAGAGATTGAACACATCTGGTACAAAGAAAATTCCCCTAATAAATTAGTTTGAAGGTATACATTTGTCTGTGATGTTAATGTTTGCAAAAATATCTAGTGTTCAGAATTCAACTAACTCTGTAATATCCGTATCAACCTACTAAGAACCCCATGAAGAGAGAAGAACAACTATTGGAATAGCGATGCTTCTTGACTCTCGTTGTTCATTGGTTCTTGGGCTCTTTGCCTCTTTGGATCTAAAAATGAGATATCAAAGTGAATTTGGTTCAGTCAACGAGTAAAGGAGAAAACTACTAACCGCAAGCCCATGGAAGATGGGGTATGCATTTCCCTCAGAATCCCATCTTGTGTTATTCTTAAGCACTTGAAAATTTTGAATTTGGAAGTTCACTTTGCTCTCTGCTAATTGTTCTACTATTTTGATACACAGCTCGAAAGAATATTCTTCCATTTCTGAATGTTGTTCGGATTCAGTATCGGAATTTCCCTGCTGAAAGAAACGTAAAAAAGAGTTGAATTTAATTCATTCACCTGTGAAAGTTTAAGACCTCACTCATTTTCTATTTCTAGGATCAGATTTTTACTTTTGAGTGGGTGAGCCATATTACTTGGAGTATTTTAGTAAAAACTATGGCGAAACACTTTCCTCAAAGTAGAAAAAGAGTGAGGCCACGATACAAATCCTTAAATTCAAAGACAAAGTAGAGGCTGTTGGACCAGACTTGTGTAGCAGAATCCTCAAATGCACCAACTAGATGAACCTGCATTGCAATACAGATTTTAACTAGATATTGAATACCAAGCAAGTTTAAACCATTAAATGAATAATCAAAGGTTAGTAAAGATACAAGGATGTAGAGTAGTAGTACATCCAAAATAGCATCATCACCATCTGAAACCAATGACAACATCTGGGAGAGGCCAATATCAACAACGTTTGGAGAATCCATGTGAGCAATAGATGTCCTACAACCACGGTAACCAACCTTAAAAGTTTAGAATTTATAATGACCAAAAATTAGTTAAGATAGCTTCTGAAACATGGATTCTTACATGCCACTTTTGCAATTTCTAACCACAATGCCAATGCAGGTAGTTGCTTCATCAGTGCCAACGATCTTCATAGTGAGGAGACAAAAGAAGATCAATTTTTAAATAGAATAAAGCTTCAAAAAGATATATTTTGTTTTTTAATTGCGACCTTCCGTTTTGACATTTTAAGAAAAATAACTAAGGCTCATTATACTGTCTATATTTCCTATACAAGGCGATATTCAATTCCTATTGTGATGAACATGGGTCAATTTCTTTCCATAAAATATTTAGCAATGGAAAATATGGAAACCGAAATAAAGGAACCTAATGTGCAAGGAAACAACCATGTCACTAGGATAAATATAAGAGGATTACGTACAAGGGATTCTTTCCAATCAAGCGAGCGGAAAGTTGAACTTTCATATGCTTCAGTGGAATTGTGGTGATCCCATTGAAGTTAACACTTGCAGAAATATGACTATAACCACACAATCACCAGCACACATACTAGCAAACTCAGTCAATCACCACAGTGGCAAGTGAGGGACTTCCTTTTGGACTTCATAAATCAATTTAATGTAATAATTTCACTGGCTACAACTGGCAGATCAAACTTAAGTACCTATAAGGCCATCTATCAAATTTATCATGAAATTTAAGCTTCCTAACAGATATTATGCACCAAATAGGAGATCCCACGGGTTACTAACAGTGCTACACAAAAAGCATTAATGCGTTTTACTCTAGAAAGTGAAGTTTCTTTCATGAAAAAGTAAAAGTATACCTCAACAAGTGCAGGATCTGCAATAGCATATTCTCTTTGAAAGACATACACACATTTGGGTTCTGCTGAGCCCTGTGACCTAGATTCTTCAGAAACCGAGAACTTCCTTTCTGGTATAGCATGGAATGATTGTGAAGCAGATATCAAATTTGGGTGCTCCAGTAAAGCATTTACCATGTCAGGGCCCTACTCATTAGGGTAAATTTTGGTAAATGGTAGTCATAAAATACAGAATCTATAGAAGTTTGTTAGAATAAGTAAGCCATCAAGAAAAGAATTAGACATTCTCAATAACATAGTTTCTGCGTCAAACTACATATCACAGAAACATGAGCCTACTCAAATTACTTGAATCCACCTTCTTCCTCCAAGGACAGTGTAACTGTTGTGAAATTACCAAGTCCCAAATAACATAAAGCTCAAAAGTTGAATCTAGATAGAACACAAATAACCCAAGAACCATGAACTAAAGTTCTGTATAGAGATTCTAAGCGGAAATACAATTGACAATGCAAGACAATCAACCACCAAGTAATGTAAACAATAATCAACCCAAATAAAAGCTACTTAAAGCATAAGTTAGAGAGACACCGATTTTTAATATTTTATGTGGAAACCCGGAAAGGGAAAAACCACAGGCGGAGGCTGCCAAGAACTGGTCCACTATCACTTTAATGATGATACACTTCAGAACGTTTAGCTTTTACAATGGAGAAATCAAAAGGGGTTTTGAAAACTTGGGGAGCAAGTTTTAGAGAGAGAGAACCAAGGGTTTCCATATTGATTTTCAGATCAGCACTACTAAAATGGAAACAGAACCTGGAGCCTAAAAACCCCACATACACCAAGTGCGTGGGCTACTTCAAGGGACGGCATAAGTCGCCTGACAAAGACGGGCATCCCATCTGATACCGTGCGGATAGGGCCACATTAGGACCTGCTTGAGCTATTGTCGAAGGCCAAAGCACAATGGCTGGGGTGACATGCTGGGCGGCTAAAGCCGCATGAAGCACCGCCCATGCACCCCAAGGACATGGGCGACTTTAGTTGCATGTGGGACGCCCGTTCCTTCTGATCGAAGGCAATATCTCATATTAACATGCCTAAACAAGATTGTGGCAGTGAGGTTTCAGCATATAACTCCCAAATCCTGCAGCCTAAAGCATATATTACACCATAACAAAGCCAAGCCAATGGAGAAAGTACTTCCAAGAAAACTAGGACTCTATTTCAAACTTCCATAAAGACCAAATGGGTTGATAATCAACTTCTTCAGTAGCAAATGCCTTCCAAAACCTAACCAACTCCAACTATTTCATATGGACTACACTTCTAAAAGTTATAGAACCTCTTCGTTCCAAAGAATAGATTCGCTCTGGGTTATTGCGAAATTAGGCTGTTATCAAAATCACAGAACAATGTGAAATCTTAAAGCTTGCAACAAATAAGTACTAATAATATTAACATCCCATGTCTCATGAGAAAGCATCATTTCAATTTTCTATGTCAACCCTGCTACATTTCACATACCTAACACCAACATTATTCTACTTGTATTGCTAGTTACAGACTAGACAGCATTAGTGCTTTTCCTCTTCCAATTCCAAAATTTCAAAGTCTAAGGGCCTTCAAAAATAGCACAGTCTGCAACTGATCAGATCATCAAAATTAACAGAAACTGAAATCCTAGATCATATACTTTTTCAATCGATTTGACCAATTAAAAACCTAACTGCAACTTTTTGTACCTTTTAATCTTTATATAAACAAGTGCAACAAATTCGCCTCTAGAACTAAAAATACAGGCTGATTTTAACATCAAACAACCAATTTTTCTACCTAATATCAGAAAAAAACATGTAGATTGCGAAGGAAAAATTACCTCGAGTGGAGATGATGATGAATCTGGCGGAAATCGAACTCCATTAACGTAAATCATATGATCTAACGATAAAAGTTTAGTCCACTGTTGTCGTTGTCACACCGGCAAATAACAACAACACTCTCTCGTGCTTCTTTCTTACGTTATAAATTTATTTCAAGTTGACACCCTCAAGTTATAGTTATCACATTTGACCACCGAAAAGTCAGGAAATTTTCATTTACATCCTAAAGTTATAAATCTTCTAACATTATGTCAAAACTCAAACCACAAGTCATATAAATCGGTCCATTGACCAAATCGCTCTCACATTTTTTTTATATTCCAGTGATCGAAAAGAAGTGGTTTTTCCATTGATTAAATCGGTCATTACATTGGAAATTATCCTCGGATACAGATAAACTTATCAGCGGATTCTCTATCAAACCATTTGACTCTTCAACCATTCCAATATAAAAGATTAGTCAATCAAATAATAGACTGAATTATGATAAATTAGACTGGATTAGTTATGTGTCTGGTGTTTGGTAGGACAAGAACTTTGACCGTTTGTATGTGATTTGTTTGGAAATTTGGACAAAACAAAAAACAATACAATTATTGGATTGCCCCCTCAAATGTTGTTGTTTAATACTATAATATTACATTTATAAATGATGAGAATAAACTAAATATTTGAATAATGTTATGTTTAAATATTTATATGTTGGTTTTAAAGTAAATTAGAATTTTGGTCCACATGGTTTCCATCCATTATCAAGCATAGTCACTCTTTTAAACTAATTATAATTCTTGGTCCTTATGGTTTTTATGCTATTTCAATTATGGTCCTTATGACAACTTTCGTTTGAACTCTTTGTGAGATAGTGTCCGCGCGCGATGCGACGCAAATAATCTCGACATTGAAACTTGAGGCGGCAATCATGTTTTACCTTTTGTTCTATTTCTTTCTCTCGATGTTAATTTTTTCAATATGTATCATTTTATAACAAAAATTGGATAGTATATAAATCTAGTCGATATCGAACACAAAATAAAACATGTTCAACTTTTAAGATGAATATTTGTTGCACTTTAAAGTTGAATATTTTGTTGAAGGTATTGACGAGACGATTACAATAACATAATTTGTAAAAAGAAGAAATGTATTTTTTAACATATTTTAGTTCACATGTGATTATTTAT
>LUCG01263525.1:0-14013 GCA_001633085.1 Carthamus tinctorius | reverse complement strand
AATCGAACTCGGGACCTCTCGCACCCAAAGCGAGAATCATACCACTAGACCAAATGCCCAGATATGTTAACGCTTTTCAGTTTCTCTCCTAAATTCAAATCAAACCCTAATGAAAAATATACCCCACCTCCCTATAGAGTTTACAAAGGAAATATGCATGGGTTCATTAACAAGTTTTTAAAGAATATAATATTATTTGTCTATTATTATTGGTTAGGTTTAAGGGAAAACCATACAAAAGCAAAAAACCGAAGAACACATTCGTAGCCCTATATCTAAACCGTTTGCAGTTGTGCATAAAAGTATTTTGTAATAGGCATACGTGCATAATGCACTTGTGTATAAGAACCAAAATACAACTTAATTTTACTGCTATGCAAAAGTACATACTATATAGATGAAAGGCTACGAATGTGTTTCTCAGTTTTCATTTTTATGAGAGTTTCCCCTGAACCTTCCTCTATTATCATATTCTAATAGTTCAAATGCTTTTTAACAAGTGTGAGTGAACTTGTGTTTTTTAATTGATTGATTTGGTCTACAATTTACCACATTTTAATAGTTTAAGTGCTTGGCAAGTAATCGGATGCGAAGTTGAGTTGATGGTGACAAACGTTAGAAGTAGATGCGAACTTTTGATCTCTTTTAATCTCATGAACCCCCATTAATTGTGCCTTATAAAAGAATTGTTATGATGTATTTAGGTGCATCTTATCTCGATAAATCTCATCTTATTGTGCACCCATATACATCTAATAATTAATAATCACTTCTCACTAAAACTCAACCCTCAAATACTTCTTAACAAAGTGTATGAGAACTTGTATTTTAAATAAATTGATGTGGTATAATATTATATTACTATATTTCAATAGTTCAAGTACTTCTTAACAAGTGACATTACTTGTGTCTTTAATAAAATGATTAGAATCATAAACATAACAAAATTTGCAAACTCAAATATTGTATAAATCCTTTTGCTAAATTTTTCATGACAGTTATTACTTTTGTTAAAATACCAACAATCATGCTTCTAAAATCTTTCGGCCAAAATCACCGTTCTAAAAAACTCCCCACGTAGCCGTCATGGCGCGCCATGGCTTCAAGGTTTGTGTTTCACGCCACGTTAAGCTGGTGGCACGCCTTGGCCTACTGCGTAGTTCTCCTAATATGACATTTGATATTTCTTTACGTTTTTAAGGTTTTATTTGTTAGCTTTAATATATAACCTAATTTTAACTTGCTTATTACAATTAACTCATTGAATGACAGTACAAAACATATGCTCTTACATATAATATTTTATATGAACTATAAATTTGACGCCATAAGTCACGCCTTGAAAACACTATGGTTTCGCCATGGCTCTTAAGGCTTGAGGCTTGGCCTCGCCGCCACGCCACGCCAAGCCTCAAGCTATTTAGAACATTGGCCAAAATACTCTTTTTCCTGGGAGAATTTCCATAGTTGTAAACATATCTTATATACATTGAAGTTAAAGTCGGACCAAACTTAAAATGGTCCTGGACTCAAAGTCTCAAACTATAAATTACCAGATAGAAAAATCAAAGCTTTTATCGGTTAAACCCCCTCACAAGAAACTAAGTTCAATATAATCAGTTTTGCAATGGATCCAATCCAAGCACATTAGCACAATTGATATTTTGTTACCTAAATCATCCCAACCAATTAAACATTATAACCAACACAAATTAACCAAACCAAGCAAAACAAACACAACACATCTCATCCAACTAAAATATATTAGAACCATGTGAAGTTAATCTTTTTCTATTTTTTCGAAGGTATAGCGGCATCGAACCAATGAACGACTACCACGAACACACGCACACACACCTCCCCGGCGTTATTGGGCATCCACGGGCAGCCCACTAATCCGCCGCTGTCCCGTCCCAGCCCAACCGCGATCTTTGACTGGCTTGGGAGAGGGGGGGGATCTAGTCTATGACTGAACCAACCCAATGACTGGATACTCCTCATGCCCTTAATTTACTCCCCTTGAGATCGAAGCCAGGTAGACTGAGATCCCATAATTGCAAGTTTCATGTAAAAACTTGGAGACTCTTTTTATTGGACACATGAGAAATGAATTTTGAGGTTTATATCACTTATAGAGGTTCTTTTTTTTTTTTTCATTTTTGGTGAAAAGCAAGGTCATAGAATAGAACAATCATCATACTATATAGTTCATGAAGTTTTTCCTAACCAAATTGCACAACAAGGGTATAGTATAAGTAAGTATAGGTATGGGTATTCAATATCTCAAATAGTGGAATGAATGGAAACAAATTCTATTCTCACCATCTACGGCGTCTCCTTCCATACCAATAAGCAAATGCCGCAATCGATGCCGCTACCACCACCCCCGCAGCTGCATGCCAAGGGTACACTGCTTTCTCCAAAACAAGGCTCGAACCACCCACATCCATACCTTCTGCTGCTGCTGCTGCTGCTGCTGATACACCCTGTTTCTGGCTCAATGCCACCACGAACCCCAGACCCTGCCGCTCTAGCTCGCTCAGATCCTCGATCGCCGGTTTAAGCCTCGTCACCTTGGCTATGGCCTCGTACTCTTCTTTACTTCCTCCTTCCAAAAAGGAGCCAACTAGATGACCCTTGTTCACCCAATAAGCACCGAAACTAGTCCCTGAGAAATCACCAAAATAAATGGCTTCGCCTGTGTTGTCTCCGTAAAACTGCCATGACAATGAGAAGACCCTCGAGTAGAAGAATGGCAGGTAGTCGAATTCCGGGGTTTTCTCGGGTTCCAGTATCGCGGAGACGGCGTGCCGAGCTGATTTCCTGGCGGCATCGACGTGCTCGAGTCTTCGGATTTCACCGAAAATCTTGACGGGAAATGATGCAACGTCTCCAACAGCATACACCGAGCTGTTGCTGGATTGCAACCGCCCGTTTACTTTAATTCCTCCCTTCTCTAAAGTCAGTTGGCCTTCAAACAGACTCGTGTTGGGACGGATTCCAATTCCAACAACTACCAAGTCGGCAGGAAGGTAGCTTCCATCCTTGAGATTAACTCCAGTAACCTGTATATAATCAGTCCCATGGTCAAATCGAATTGAGATTACTGAGCAAGATAAGCTTAAAATTTACCTTTCCCTCAGGGTTGAATTCAAATGATGACAGAACTGTGCCTTTGACAAAATTTACACCCTTAGATTTGTAAAATTCTTCATAATAACTTGCAATCTTTGGGGTGAACAAACGGCCCACTGAAATAGACAGAAAAATACTTCAAGTTAACAGGAAATAATATAAAAACTATTAACACATAATTCCAATAGGATGCCTAAGCAACATTGGGACATATATGAAAGTAGGAAGGCTTACTGCAATGTGCCTCAGGGAACACCATCGAAACATTTATCTTATTTATTACCAAGGAAGCAGCACACTCCATTCCAACGTAACCACCACCAATAACTACCGCATTTCCACCAGTGGAGGTTTGCATCACGTTGACAAGCCTGGTTGCATCAGCCAAATCACGAAGATAACATACATTTTCAGCATCTGATCCACTCACGCCAAACTCTTCAAGCTTCAAAGCCTATAGCGAAGTCATGCCAATCATTCAGGAAATAGGCCAACAGATCTTCATTGGATGTATCAGATGTGGAAACATATATTTGGAGGGAAGAAATGACCCACATCACCTTTCCTAAGCAGACATACTCTACATAAATTCCTTAACTTATAAATGTTCTTTGTTTTTAAAGAATATCTTAGAAACTTTAAAACGTCAAATTCAGATTCTGGGCTTCTATCTTTGTTGGGAAAACTCTGCGTGATATAGACTCCTATCTAGCATGACACATTGCATACTCAGGAAAACAACACACTTAAACTCGATCTGATAGCTGCTGAAAATCCATTTGGATAGAAACTATAGCAATAAAATGGATTGATTAAGGCTCTATTGCAAGAATACTATTTGATTACATACAACAGTGATTGCAGTGGTGGACAGAGAACTCTGAACCAAAAACTAAAATTAAATTATGGCTCTAAAACAGTAAACCTTAGAGAAGAGTATTGTTTGGTAATGAACAGCAACGAAGCCACGGTGGATGGATAACTCATTAACTCACAATCAGAAACAAAAAGCGACATCACCAAATGATAAAGAGTGCGTGACCTACCTATGGCCTTCAGTGTCAAAATTTGAGAGTAGAAATGTATTACGATCCTGATAGCTGAACAAAAGTATGGGTTGGTTCGCTCATGATGACAACCAACACAAGAGCACTAATCACTTATCGAGCTGTTCTTTTTAGAACTTTTTTCTATTTTGCTTTATTTAAGGTTTAAACATGCATCATATGCATAGAACCCCAATAATATGAAAAGCAAGCATCATATTGTTTGAGAAACAGTTTCAGTACCCGAGCACCTGTTGCAATGATTAGAAATTTGTAGCTGATGGTTTCTCCTGCTGCAGTCAGTAGTGTCTTGCGTCTCACATCAGCAGACTTTACCCGCGTGCCCAGAATCAGTTCAATTCCTGAAGAATTTTAAAATCCAAAATATGAGCAGCTACAACAAACCAATAGGAAATCCCTTTATGATTCACTACACAAGCATTGACTTCTAGTTATCAGTGACGAAAACAAATATTTAAAAAGCAACAAAATAAACATCAGCATTACAAAAGATGAGCAGAAATTTCTATATCTTCTTGAATTTAAAGGGTGCTATGGTGATCAGTAATGCTTGATGTCAAAACTTGATTTGAAAGTGGTCTGTATGCATCCACTATATGCATCTCATGTAGTGGTTTTCAATTTTGCATTTTTGACGGAATTTCACTGTGAACTAGACAATCAAAGATTACATCCTTGTACGATATCAAGCTCATGAACAAGGGTGACATTCTGAATTAATGCCATCAATTTGACATGGTTACTTCTGCATTCTTATTTTAAGTTGTGACATCAGGTTCTTAATTTTCTTGTCACTCTTTACGATAACAAATTTCATGTATTATGCTTTTATTATCAGGTGATTATATAACATTCGATAATATTATAATGGTACTCATTAACCAAGCATACAAACAAGTATTGTCAATTCAAGAAGAAGAAAAATGTTTAATCATGCGAACAGCCATATATAATGAACTTTCATAACAGAAAAAGAGATCCTAAATTTGCTCTTGATCACCCATAGTCAATAGTTGATGCTTGATACCATGAATAACATTTACCATGTTCCTTGTACCACTTTGGTGTTAACCTCTCTTCATTGGCACCTACACAAGTGTGAAATGCAGGGAGGCGCGCGGGAGCTGTGCAGATCAAGAACAAAACATAACAAAGTCAGGCAGAAGAAACTGATGAGACTATCCGGCAACCTGTGATTATATGGCTTGAAAGTATACTGCTATTGTTTTCTAAACATCCGAAAAAATCAAGACTAGAACAAACACAGTTTTCATTATCTAATGCATCATGGATATCATGATTTTACTCTATTTGATAAAAGTTTATGGGTGAATCTAGCTTTCATATAGAAAAATTGGTGTGTCCTACTATTCAGTATACGAATGTCACAATGCGATTAATCTTTCTAGATTCACATTTGTAGGTTGATCCATTTCATGTGTGCTTTCCACTTCTTTTAGGACAAAGGATCATAATAGTGTTTTTCGCCAGTATATCTGATCGTTACATGAGTACAGCACCAAGTTACAAGAACAGGTGGTTTAGAAGACTACAAGAAAAATAGAATAGAAGGAGCTGGAGCATGCTTTAAAAATTTTCAAATATGCAAACACCATGAATGCATCTTCTAGCAAGTGGATATTTTATGAAATGAAGGAAACTAATATACAACATTAAATAATGAATTTGTTAGCAAGCAGATACCTTCTGGCAGTAGAAAGCCTTTGCTTAGTGCAGGTCTCTCATACGGAGCCACCTGCACGTAATAAAGATGTGTATCAAGAAACTACCATTACACATGTGATGCCTCATAATGAATTACTATCATAGCACCAATATATATCACAAATTAGTTCTATACAAACAAGAAATTGGTTTGGTACTAATGTAGTCATTGTCGTAAACAACGAATCAGCATACATGCAATACCTGCCTTACAGATTAGTTGATCATAGGATCCAAATAAGTAGCCACGTTGAACATGAAGACCAGGCTAACAATGACATCTCAAACCCGGGTTCAGCCTATTTCACAACTTTATAATGTTTTCTAAAATGCATTGATCATTGAACCAGTTCATTGAGGATTTACAGCTTAAAAAAACTTCAATATAAATCTAAATTACAAGATTGTAATGAATTTTGGTTCCTTTAAATGGAGTTACAAACAGATCTAAGCTACCTCTCAGGTCAGGTGCATGCGTGTTAGAATTTATATTTCAAACGTAATACACCCAATACAGAGATTTGACCAAAATTCACTGGTTTGTTGCAGGTTCAAGTGCAACTATTATATCCAAAAAATCATCTCCTTAACTGTGACCAATAAACTTAGAAGTGCCTAAAATTGAGTTGAATTTTGCTCCATCCATCATTTGAATTACATAAAACAATGGCATACGCATCTCAATTCTCAAGTTTCATCACGGAAAGTCACTCCATCTACCCAATCGTTATTAGAACACATAACCAGACCAATTCAATTCAATTCAATTGATAACTTTAGTAGAATATTTAGGAAAATTGCAATTAGATGTTCAAACTGAAGCTCTCAAAATAAGCAAATACTCAAATCATTTCATGGTCCTTCAAACACACGCACGTGGAACTTACAACAAACACTTGGCGTGCAAAAACAGTAAACCGAACATCAACGATCAAATTCGACAAGAAAGCGCGATATCAATCCACGAATTTCCAAAACGAAAAAAAAATGGAAAACAACAGATTGAAGTTGAGACAATTGTTGTTTAAGTGAGAAATTAGATGATAACGAGGATGAAAAATTTTAC
The DNA here is from genome assembly GCA_001633085.1 of Carthamus tinctorius. Lineage (NCBI taxonomy): Eukaryota > Viridiplantae > Streptophyta > Magnoliopsida > Asterales > Asteraceae > Carthamus > Carthamus tinctorius. Next base: position 7,020 of record LUCG01263525.1, on the reverse strand, counting down.
AGGTTCTTCGGAGATGATGCAGAGTTCACCATGGGAGACACCTTTGTTGGTGAATTCAAGAGCTGCATAACCGGCGGCCACGCCTCCACCAAGTATCACGTACACAAAAGCTCTCCCCATTTCCTTTTCCTCCTCACCTTTCTCTCTCTCTCTCTCTCTCTCTCTCCCGCCCTCCTTAGCCCCTCAAATTCTTTATCTGTTTCTAACTTTCTCTCTCTAAACAACAATCAACTGGCTCTGGCCCACCATCTCTCTCTCTCTCTCTAGAATTGAAGAGTCCTGCATACTCATTGTAGACTTGAACCACAATCCTTAATTTTATTTTTTCCAAAATAACACCAAAATTGATAAAACGGGGGTTTTTTTGGGTATTTTTTCGTTCCTATTTCTAAATTTCTTTTTATTAAAAAATGAGACAATAAGAGCATCTCCAACAGCATTGCTAAAATAGAAAAAAATTGGTTTTTCTTTGCTAAATTGCTCCATCAGCTTTGCTATCCCAATTGCTAAAATAGAAAAATATAAAGAAATCTCTAAATTTAGAGAATTTGTTAAAATTTCTAAATGATGAGAGAGAAATATTATTTTAATGTCTTTCACCAATGACATAATTATTTGTTTAACTTTTTTTTAAAAAGTTATAGGAATACTAAATATATTGTATCTAATAATAATATAAGTAATGATGGATTCTCTAAAATAGAAAAGCTGTTGGGGATACAATGGAAAAGTTTTAGAAATTTTGGGTTTTCATTCTCTATTTTAGAAAAATTATAGAAATGCTGTTGGAGATGCTCTAAAAAATATGTATACATTTTTCTGAATTTGAAGATATTTTTAAGAGTATTAAATAAACGTATTTTCAAATTTTTAGCTATCTTTTACTGTTTTTATAGGTATTTTCAATGATGATTATAATAAGAAATGAATTATTTTTTATTATAATTCATCGATAAAAAATCTTAAAATAAAATGTTTGTAAAAGAATAATATTTAATTAGATATATATGTGATGTTTTTATAATATAGGTAATGATATAATCTTTCAAATGGATAATTTGTTGGAGTTAATGCAGTTTTCTTTGGAGAATTTAGACTTTGATTCTTCGTTTTGAAAAAAAATTAGAGAATCTATTGAAGATGCTATCTTGTGTTCAAATTCACGGTTGCCAAAGGCGTTAGGGCCATGGAGGTTCACTTGTGATAAGCATAGGTCATTTGTGATTCATATATGATAAATCTAAGTCATTTGTGATCATCTGGGTCAATAATTGTAAACTGGTACGACACCCCACGGTTATTTAAAGAAAACGATGTTTATAATATGTTATAAATCTGTCAATTTTTATTCTTTTTAATTGTTTTATATATGATAATCAAAAACTTGTAACATGTTTTCATCATATATGAGTCTATGCTAAGATTTCGATAACTAATTGCAAAATAAGTTATTGTTGTAATTTATATAATTTAAAAGTTACTAAAACAATATGTTGTGTTGACACATGAAATGGATAGGGCCAATGGTCCACGACCTTGTTAACTAGACTCGTCCAACTATTAACATGATATAATTATTGGTTGCATTGTTATTCAGTTGTCAATGATTTAAGTTGAGACGTAGCTTGCTCTGGTGAAATATGCAACTCTTTATGAAGTCCTCGGTGATAGTGCATCGTCTATAATTGTTAATTGTTTTATTATCCGACTTGATGACATTATTAGGTCCATATGTGATTTTTCACTCATAACATTCCTCGATGATAGTGCATCATTTATAATCGTATAATCTTACTTTATATGATACATTAATAATATGTTGACAACAATAAAATACTATTAATAAGTTAGCTTTAAAGATCATAGAGCAATAACATGTTTAGTTAAAATTCAAATTATGATAGAGAAAAATACTATATGTTTATAACAAGATATTGCAACTTGTTTTTTTTTTTATAAGATTCATCTAGACTTTGTCTAGACTACATCATTGACAATATGGAATTGAAATTAAATTTGGCCGTCTGAGACTAAGTCTGGCCACAATATACACCTTGTGTTGTGTATAGAATTTGATTTTTTCTACACTCTAAATTGGATATTGCAAATTGTTAGTGGCTAGAACAAGTTAAGGGACAAATAAATTTGTTTTTCTAAAAACCACTTATTTTTTCAATAAGTTAGATATCTATTCTAAACATACGTCAATGCAGTAAAAATTCGAAATTTTTTAAGAAAAAAAACATTTTTTTACCTTTATAAATGATCACATCATTATTATTATCCAATCATTTGTTAAATGTTTATTGGCCAAATATTTATCAATATCATTTATCTTATAGATTGAGTATGACCGTGAAGCTTATCTGATAAGAGATAAGGAAAAATTGATAGTCACGCCCAGTAAATATGGAAAACGATTCTTATATAAAAACTTGATAACACTTGTAAATTTGAAGTATGAAACATGTAAAAGTAGGCTTCACATCTCATTCACTATGCTAACTTTTAAGGTGCCGTTTTTAGTTTGCGGGATGTGATTGGATTTGAAGAGATTTGGACGGAATTGGAATTGAATTATCTTCCAATATGGGTTTGATTTGAAGGCTTTCGTGGATTTGAAATCTTGGGTGTTTAGCGAATCCCACAAACATAGGATTTTAAAATCTCATGGGTTGATTGTAACTTGTAAATTTAAAATGCCTTAAAACACTTGTTTTTGTAATAAAAATGTAATTCATTTTTTGTACATATATTTTATGAATAATGGAATTTAATTTCATTTCAAGTCCTACAAACCAAACAAGAGTTAAAGATTTTGAACTCTTTCAATTCCAAATCTTTCTATAAAATCTAAATTCTTCAAAATCATTCCATCAATCTAAACATATAATTCCATTTCCATATTCCTGAAACAAGTTCAATGGAAAACACAATTTTATTTCCCAACTCGTTAATGAGTTGAGAACTAGATTGGTTTTTTGCTTGTGTATATTGAAAAAGTATAAAGTATTAAGTATTATTGAAGATACATTAATTGCCAAAATTTTCAACCTTATAAACCTTTTTAATTTGGGAATACTTCTTCAAAATGTATCCAACTATCCCCAATATACTATTGTGTGTATCCACCTAAAAAAATTCCTTTTGTATGTATCAAACTTTATTTTTTAGTCTATTGTGTGTATTTTTGAGTCTATTATGTGTATCCAACTATCCCCCAATATACTATTGTGTGTATCAAAAATACACATAATAGATTCAAAAATAAAGTTTGATATATACAAAAGGAATTTTTTTAGGTTGATACACACAATAGTATATTGGGGATAGTTGGATACATTTTGAAGAAGTAATCCCTTTTAATTTTTCAACCTTATAAGTATATTACAACCTTATATAAACCTTTGAATTGAATTAAATGTAAAATCCGATTCAATAAATATTTAAACATTTGGTTTACGTATATTAAAATAATTTATCAGGGTTTTGCATGTTTGAAAATAGAAACCTGGGTCGTTCAGGCTATAGTTATCAAAATCACAATCCTGATTATAAGATCGCACGATCCTACGATCCTACGCTTGAAAAACGATCTGAATCGTACTAAGATCTTAAACGTGATAGGATGATGGTGGGAACATAGGATCGTTTATAGGATCGCGATCCTGATCGTAAGATTGTATATTCTTGATCGTAGGATCGTTGACAAAATCGGGATCCTGGTCGTAGGATTGTACAAAAAAGAAAAAAAATTATGAAAAAAATATTGAAGTTAAATGTTTGGACCTTGAAAAGTTGAAGTGTCAATCTTTCATGAAATGCTATATAATTTGTTTATGATAAAAAATCATAACACATAAAAATAGTAACTTGTGGTAGGATCTTACGATCCAATTTTGCAAAGACGAAAACGATGTTAAGTAATCTTGCTCCATACTATTTAATATGCTACGGTTTATATTAACCTTTTGATTTTTGTAATATATTTATTTATATATATGGTATTTTCTTTCTGGTCTATAATATATTAAATTAAATTAAAAATGAATAATATATATATATATATGTGGTAAATCGAATAAAGGAAAATTGGAGCGACAAATGGGTTATCGAGAACGAGTGGGCAAATGGATTTCCATAGAAGAAGAAGATAAGAGTGAGTGGGTGGTCAATCATAAGATAGAGATGCTGCATGCCATCGTTTCCTTGGGAACTGTGAAGAAGATTGAATATGAGATGATGAGATCGGATCGCTACAATTTATTCATTTTATTACCTAAGTTTCATACATCATTTGATCCATAATATTTATCTCAGTTTTACTGGTTTTGTCAAGCATGATTTATTCGTAAGCTATGTTTACTGGTTTTGTTAAACATGATTTGTTCATAAGCTAGTTTGCCAGATATAGTCTTAGTCAACAAGTTTAAAGTTGATTATAATGATTATGTATTTTATTTCCATGTCGACGTAAGTGACTCTCTCAAGAGTCCAACCGTGACCTCTGAAGGTCAAACTGTGATTTATAATGATTATGTATGTTGGTTCATCTTAAGGATATAGAGTGTTATACGAACAGTTAAATCGAATTTCAGTTTATTCGGTTCAGGCTAACTGATTTTCAGTTGTATCATACGGATTCACACGCGACAATTGTGATGTATTGAATAAAAAACGTAATCTTCCAAAACCAATATATACCAAAAGACGATATTTTTGTTCATGCAATGAATTATATCAAGTAAAACATATTATAACAAGAAGTGTTATCTGCTATCAAGCAAAAAACGTTATATAACATTAAGATATGTAAAATAATAATGGCTTTACTTTTATAGAAAAGAAAATATATAAGTGGAATGTGTTATTCGCTTAATCGGATTAGAAAATCTTAACCGAAAACTGAGCCGAATAAGAATCTTTATTCAGTTAACCAAACCAAATACCCCGACTCTTGCAATTTTTTTTGACACCCATACTTAAAGATACAAACGTTTAAAGAAATTCTTGGGTCCACCACTCTTTTTTTTTATAAAATTTGAAGTGGTTAGGTATAAAAGCGATTCAACAAATTAACAAATTTGTTAATATTTGCTAAGGATTTCAGTAAACACTTTGAGAGCACAAAGTCTAAGAAAAGGGAAAACGGACCCAAAGGAGCTATGGAACATGATGATTCAAAAGAAGAGTTACAAAATTTGTGCCCCTTTATGAAAGCTCGATTTTTTATTTAAAACTTTTTGAAAATAGGATAGCCATCAAATTTTCATTTTGGTTTTGGTTTTAGTCTATAGCCATTTAAGGTCGTTAGTTGCTAAGGTTTAAGTCGGGGTATTTTGTCTTTAATATACAAGAAGCTATGGACAAATCATTAAACTGTTTATTATTAAAAGAGTAAAGTTCATTTTTGGTATCCGAACTATGTAAATTTTAACATTTTTCGTCCCTAAACTAAAGAAAGTCGCATATCGTGCCTGACCTATGCATTTTCGTTTGGTTTTGGTCCCTCTCACTAACAACTTTTTCCGTTAAACCCAATTAAATGAGGGGTATTATGGTCATTTGACCAGTTTTCTTTACTTCCTTGTTTCTATAAAACACATCAAACTACATGGATCTATTTTGTAAATATATATGTAAATTATACACACCTACACCCACACACAACACACACACCCCACTCCGACGACCTTCCGACAAACTCCCCCACCCTAAATCTCACATCCTCTTCTCCTACCCTCGTCCCTGGGGAAAAATCAAAATCAAAATGCAAAGGAAATTAGGGATCTGTTTTACAATAAGCAGACGAAAAATAGGGATCTGTTTTACACCTCAGATGAATGAGGCAGTGAAATGAAGGGTTTCTGAGGGTGATTGTCGCCTCTCGCCACCCGTGATCTCCATTATCGTCTTTAAAAGTTCAACAACCCTCCATTACATGTATGTATGTATGTGTGTGTGTATGTATGTATGTATGTATGTAAGTAAGCGATCAAACAACAGGTAGCTTATCATTTGCCAAACACAGCCTAAATAATTCATAGTTGTAAAATATATGTATATGCCTATGGGTGTATAGAGAGACAGAGAGAAAGATGGAGACACAAGTGAATAGAAGAGGTTGTGATGATTGAAACTATGATCTAAGTAAAAGTTGGGCCGAGATTTGAGATTTTCCGTAGCTTGACATGGTAGAATCTGAGGACGGCAAAGTGCCAAATTCGTCGTTGATAATTAAATTTTTGTGTTTCATTTGATTCTAAAATTGATTTCTCTCTAGATCTCCACATGCAACCTTTGTTATTGCAGCCATGGCGATTTAACCTTCTAGTTTCGATGGTAAACAGATCTGAGCCTTAATTCATTTTCTGCATTTTGATTTTGATTTTTCTCAAGAAACAAGCACGCATTTATGCATTTTGATTTTTCTCCTACCCTAGGGACGAGGGTAGGAGAAGAGGGGTGAGATTCGGGGTGGGGGAGTTTGCCGGAAGGTCGCGAGGGATGTCGGAGTGGGAGGGGTGTGTTGTCGAAAGGGATAGAAAAAGTTAACGGGCGTTAGTGAGAGGGACCAAAACCAAGTGAAAATGCATAGGTCAGGGACGATATGCAACTTTCTTTAGCATAGGAACGAAAAATGTTAAAGTTTACGTAGTTTGAGGACCAAAAGTGAACTTTACTCTTATTATAAACATTTATCCCCTTCTCCTGTTCATGGACACTACAAATAATACTACTAAAAAGTAGCAAAAATGAAGAATAAAAAATATGATGCAACTCATAATAACATGATTTCAATGCCTTTTCTACCAACTTCCTTTTTTAGCTTAAAGATCTTTATTCCTTTTTTTTTCCTTAGGAATAAATATAATTGGAGTTTGAAGTACCAAATATGAGCATGTGGTTCTCAGGCCCATGAGAAAACAACACATATGTTTGTGATGCAAACAATATAATTCTTGTTGGGCTGTTTAGTTATTTGACTCTTGGTGGTTCAGTTGTCGCACATTGGAGTTG
>LUCG01263399.1:0-10368 GCA_001633085.1 Carthamus tinctorius | reverse complement strand
TATATATATATTTAATTAATATAAAATGGTAAAGGGTATGAAGGCTCAAATGTTGTGTTACGAGATTTGAAAAGTTGGTGATGGTTTAACGATAGGATAGTGAAAAGCTGATGTGACAGTGAAGGGTTGAAACTAGAGTTTCATGTGGTACTCATGGCCGGCCTAAGGAAATTAGCATAACTTGCCAAAAGATTTTATCTATGATATAACAATTCATCCACATGTCACAAATCAACTAAAGGGAAAAAAGTATTTTTATATTATATCATTTTCCTACCACTCATTCCATGTCATATTATCATGTATTGTATTATCCTGTTTCTGGTATTTTCGCATCCTTTCAAAACGATCGGTTTCAAAAAAATCTTGATAGGTCTACTTGCTCTCTTCTATTATTTCATGACGGTTTCTATTTTTTTATATTTTTCAACGTTTACGAAAATTTACAAAACAAGACAAGAGAGACAAAAGTCTTCGTTCTATTTACAGAGTGTTTGGTACGAAATATGATCAAACCCAAATTTGTTGTTCCATGTTTGGTGGACATCAAATAATGATAAGAAATGACTCGGTATGTCAAAAATCCATTTCTAATTTCCCCAAAAATAGGTGAGAAAATGTTAACGACTGGAAATTAGTTTGGTAAATTACTAATAAAATTGTGTCAAATTAAAATTTTAAAACCTTTACAACTTTCATTAATCTATCCCACTCATGATTGTCGTGTCATACCATGTCCCGATAAAACATATCCATTACTGGCTTGTCCGCATACCAGTCATAAGAAATCATCCTATTCCAGTCTACCACATCCCATATTATCCTTATATGAGTCGAACATAAGCGTCTTTTCATGATCAATCATACCTAATATTCTTTCGTTGTGCATGCCAATCGCAGAAAATCATCCCGTCCCAACTAATCAAAAGTACCGTTAGATACTTAGATCCACATACAAGTCACACAAAATCGTCTTATTCCGATCGATCATATCGCATACTGTCGCACATGGACAGACCCAATGCAAAGAGCATAAAGTAGCTGGTGTCACCTTTTCGTTCTAGCGTCCTAATGTAAAAAACTACAGGGTCGTGAAAAGTATCACCATATCAATTTGTTGCATGTCACCGTATATATTTTGAAAATCCAATGATTACACAAGTTTCCCTTGATAGAGTTGATTTGCAAGGATTTTCTTCCACCCTAGACCCGAGGATCGAATCTTGTTAGTATCATTTTCTTAGTCTTTCAAAAAACTTCAATTGTATTACGTCTCTAAAAAGAAATTGCAATAAAATATCTGAACACAATACCTAACATATGAAAACAATGAATCTAAACAAACACACCAACGCTGATTTTATAAAAAAAAAATATCCCTATATACACTTATTTTATACAATCAAACGATATCTCTGTTTGAAACAGTTTCTGGGTCTGTCCCTAGTCCATCTCCTCCGTATATCAGTCGCATAAAATCGTCTTGTCCAGATCAATCATACCCTCTCTGTACCCTCTCATCCGCATATTCGTTGCACAAAACGGCCCTATCTCAATCAAATCGTATCCCGTACCGTCCGGTCCCATACCAGTCCAACAAACCATGGAAAATGAAAATGGAGGAGTTTTGGTTGGTTTGATGACTTTTTGATCCAACGTACGAAAGGCAAGGGACGTTGTTGCCAAATGCGATAATTCAACGTTCAAGATGGATTCCCAACTAACCCCCCCACCCCTCCTTTCTCACGAAGCACCAATTCGTAATTCGCAACTTTCTCTACCAACCCCCCTCCCCATTGCTTACAAAACAGCTGGTGGTACTACTACTACTACAAAGACCTCTTTGCAATTTGCAATCTTTTTCCACCTTCTTCCACCTTCCAAAACTGCAATGGAGCTCGTAAGTTTTCTTTATCTTTTATCCATATGCAACTCTCTTTGATGTCTTTATGCATGTATGCTTGCTTATGGGAACCGATTTGATTAAATGTGAAATGTTTGAGATTGGTTTGATGACTGATTTCGGTTTCATTCTAATTCTACTGCATTTTGAAACTGGAGGTTGTGGATTGTTGTTGTTTTTGTTTGTTTGATTGGAGTTTGGGGGGGTTTTTTATGTTTGATTTTTGGGAAGTTTTTGGTTTAGGTGACGTCTGGTGTTGAGAAGATGGGGGGAAGTGAAGGGAATAGGAGGAATTCGACCCTAATTTGTGCACCGATAATGGCGGATTCGGTGGATCAGATGATGGTTCAGATGAATTTGGCGAAATCTAGTGGTGCTGATCTTGTTGAAATCCGATTGGATAGCTTGAAGGAGTTTAGCCCTCCCGAGGATTTACAAACCCTAGTCAAACTCAGTCCTCTCCCCACGCTTTTCACTTACAGGTACTATTTCTAGATATGAATGCAGTCTTCAGTTTTTATCATATTATACTCCCTTGAATTTTTTGAGTTATGTAGGAGAATAACCTTCTGATAGATTGTTAAATGCATTTAAGAATAATGACTATTTATTTCTAAGAGAAGAATGCTTCAAAATATGTTTGAAGGTCATTCATTTAGAAAATTTGCAAGAACCAATCTCAACCATACATGTAGATGATCAACGGTGTGGATTAATTCGGTTCCTAAAATTTTCTATCAACCACATTTCATAACCGCCAAAAACTTAGGAGATAAACAAAATCAATGGTTAAGATTAGATTTGTTGGGTTTGTAAGAATTCCATGGTTTGTATTTGATACTTCTCCTATTCTCCTAAATGACCCCTGTGCAAACATAGAAGTAGTGTTATAGTGATTTGGTAAATCTTGAATTTATTATGCATTTTTAGGTGTCAACTTTGTAGTTGAAAGTAATATTGCAGATACATGGTGGGCTTCAACTCGGTCCTGTTGACTCTTTTTTACTTCGACTCCCTCCTTATGAAAAGAGACATGCAGATTTTGTTTTGTAGCCAAGACTTTTGGTTCTTGAAAATCTTGTGCATGTTACATGATCTTCTAATAGTTTATCTGCCTCAAAACTTTCTAATTCCGTGTTATATTTGCTAGACCAACATGGGAAGGTGGTCAGTATAATGGGGATGAAGAGTCTCGATTGGACACCCTCCGGTTGGCGATGGAGTTAGGAGCTGATCACATTGATGTTGAGCTTCAGGTTCCTTTCTTCTTGACTAAAATGGGCCTGTTACAAATAATGCTTATTTTACATTCTTGAGAATCATATTCTCTTTCTTATTCATTTTATGTGTAGTAAGATGGCCATAAAGACATCAAAGTTATTGACGAGTTTGTGAATAAAAGAACCTGATCATTTAGCTTACCTGGCTTTAAGCTGCAGAACCACGGTTTGGAGAACTTGTTTGCAGTTTTTACTTGAACCCAGAAAGTGGTAGATGTTAAGCCACCAACAGTGTTACCTTGGCATATACGATCTGTGCTTGTTTTTTTCTATCAATATTGACAGGTGCTGCCCCCAAAAATTTGCCTAATAACCTAGGGTTGGTAATCTTATAATATCTCTGTAAGTCATCGAGAATGTTGGTAATTCTGGTGACCACATGGAGATTAAAATGTAAACTTTATACATACATACATATATATATATATATATATATATGAAAAAGTTTACATTTTTACATATGTATACGTAACAAACTTGTATAAAGGTGACACCTTTATACACATGTGAAAAAGTTTACATTTTTACATAGGTATACGTAACAAACATGTATAAAGTTGACGACTTTATACACATATGTGAAAAAGTTCACATTTTACATTTTTTTGCTTGTTCTATGTTCTTGACTCATGATTCAATCTTATAAATACCTTTTTAATCCTAATCATTGTCTTATGTATTAGTATTTTCTTGTTTCATTTTTCATTTGTAAATGCCCATGGGCTCTAAATACTACATATTCTTTTTAAATTCTAATTCTGGATTTCTACAAGTGCATAGTTTGGAGCTATGAACCTGCCTTAACCTCAATTGTTATCTACTGTCAAAACATTATATTTCAATCAGACTTCTCATGTTAATTACTCACATGCAGGCTGTTGATGATTTTAAGAAACTAATTCATGGAGATAAGCCTACAAAGTGCATACTCATAGTTTCTTCCCACAATTATGAGAATACTCCATCAGTAGAAGACATGGGGAACCTTGTGGCCAAAATCCAATCGACAGGGGCTGACATTGTGAAGTTCGCTACAACCGCTTTAGATATAACTGATGTAGCAAGAGTTTTTCAAATAACTGCTCACTCCCAAGTAAGCGGCGTAAGTCGTACAACATATCATAGTCATATTTTCGTTTTCTGCTTCTTCATGTTCTCTATAAAAAGGTGGGAAACCGCACAAAGTAGTAGGTTGTAACATTGCATATGCAGCAAAACAAGGGAAATTTAAATTAAAAAAAAGATGTTTAAGGAGATAATGCATGAATCATGAAATACGAGATAAATTTAGATCAGGAAAATGTGGACATGGGAATATGTCCTTGGAAGAAAAGAATTGGGGGATCAAAAAGTAATTGTATGTAGGGAAGACTGAAACAGAAGTGAGCAATCATAATAGATTACTTCAAGTGGACATAAAAGGGCCGTTTTGAAAAAGTTAAGATGAGGTTGATGCTAGAACGCAGTTAGAGGGAACTCCAAAGAAAACGTTTATTTAATTCAAAATTTGATTAACCAACTACAACTAATTAATTTATTCAAGGATTCTCTTTGTGCCATGTGATTTTGGAATTAGTACTAGAAAAAGGTGAACAGTTCTTGATCATCATCCACACAAAATGAACGCCTCTGAATCTTTCCGTGTCATTTCATTTCTTGGTGGCTAATGTTTAATATTTCAGGTTCCAATAATAGCAATGGTGATGGGTGAGAGGGGTTTGATGTCTCGAGTACTCTGCCCAAAATTTGGTGGATATCTCACATTTGGTACCCTTGAGCATGGAAGAGTATCTGCACCTGGGCAGCCTACAATTAGGGATCTTTTGGACTTGTTCAATTTCAGACAATTAGGGCCTGACACAAAAGTATTTGGAATCATCGGGAAACCAGTTGGGCACAGCAAATCACCTATGTTGTACAATCAAGCTTTCAGATCGGTTGGTTTCAATGGAGTTTATGTGCATTTGTTGGTAGATGATGTAAAGAAGTTTTTGGAGACTTACTCATCTACAGATTTTGCTGGGTTCAGGTTAACTTTTAGTTTATTTGTTAGTGCTGATATTTAAATGTCTTCATTTTATCATTTCCAACTCTTTTTGGTGGTCATAATTGATCATAGTTTATGAGAAATGCAGAACTGTGTTTATTTATAGTTGTGTATTTACAAAGTAAATGATTGTTTTGATGCAGTTGTACCATTCCTCACAAAGAATCTGTAGTTCAATGTTGTGATGAGGTTGATCCAGTTGCAAAGGTACTAAATTGTCATGTTACTCTTATAGATGGCCCATATTTGAATATAACCACCCTATTAATCGTGGATTTAGTTTCTTCAAAATGTAACCGCCCCTATTATTCATAGTCGTCGGATTAAAAGTAGATGGATGGTTCGGATGAGTTCCCTAGTTCCCCTTTCCTTTAGCGTTCTCACTTGAACACAATCTATTAAAGCTGATTTAGATCTGATTGATAGTGAAGTATGGCTTTTCATGTAATCTGTTTTTGGTTGTATCCAACAGTCGATAGGAGCAGTCAATTGCGTAATCAGGAGACAAAGTGATGGGAAGTTATATGGTTGTAATACAGACTATGTAGGTGCTATTTCTGCCATTGAGGATGGTCTACGAGGTTTCCTTCTCTACTTCCTGTCATGCTGCATTCTTCAATAAAACAGATGGCTCAATGTCCAGAAAATCTACTAATTGTTTACAGGTTCAGACGCCCAAAATGGTTCGACTGTTTCACCCTTGGCTGGTAGACTATTTGTGGTTATTGGTGCTGGTGGTGCTGGAAAAGCACTTGCTTATGGAGCAAAAGAGAAGGGTGCAAGGATTGTGATAGCCAATCGAACTTATGGTTTGATTTTACTAGCTTTGTATTATCATTTCTTGATACTCTCTCTGTCCCAAAATATGTTGTTCTCTTCATATCTACAAGCACACTTTATCGTCAACTGCTTAATAGTTGTTCCTTTTTGATAATGCGTAGACCGGGCCAGGGAACTTGCTGAGATAATTGGTGGAGAGGCTCTGTCTCTTGCTGATTTAAGTACTTACAACCCTGAAGGGGGTATGATACTTGCAAACACTACGTCAATTGGTATGCAGCCAAATATTGAGGACACTCCCATTTCTAAGGTTTGCTTGTCTACCATTTTCTAATGTTTTTATGCTTTACAATCGGAAATCTAATTATTACATGAAGGTGGTGTTTTTTTTACCTCGTAACAGTTCCATTAAGAGGCAATCTCTGAATCATTAAGAGGTGAATCCTGTTTGGCTAAAAAATGGACTACCTCTTAGGTGCTGTTTGTTTTTTAAGTGGTGCTGAAGACTGAATCTGTTTCCACTTCTGAATTTTAAGTGGTGGTGCTGAAGACTGAAACTGAATTTTATAAGACTATTTGTTTTTTTTGAAAACATCTGAATCTTAACTTTAAGGTACTATTTTATTAAAAACATTATTCATAACAACTAAAATCAACAAAAATGAACAATCTAAATTAATTAAGGAATTTTTAGAACAATCCAGCAGCTTAATGAGCTTTATAGAACAATCCAAACAAGCTTAATGAGCTATATGAGCTTTATAGAACAATCCAAACAAGCTTAATGAGCTTAATGAACTTTATAGAACAATCCAAACAAACTTAATGAGCTTTAAAGTGGCCAGGCTATCACTTTTTCAGTAAACGGTTATTAAGTGATAAGTGGCACTTATCACTTAAAAAAAAGTCTTATTGGAAAAACCACTGACCGAATAAGTGGTTATACCCCAATAAGTTCTAATCAAGTGATAAGCCCAAAAAACAAACAGCCCCTTAATGGTTCCAAAACCCTCCGAATGATTTAGTATCTTGGATGTCTCNCATTTTGCACCATATCATAAGAGCCTCTTAATCATTCTGACCACTTAATCATCCAGCACCAAACCATTCAGCAACTGCCAAACAGCCCCGAAGTGAATGTTTGCTTGGGATTTGGGCTTAAGTTACGTCACTGTTTCTATATACCACTGTTTTGAAGAAAGTTGGCTCTGTGTGTCTTCCTCTTGCAGCATGAAAGTTGGATATACCTTCAACCATGGTTGGCTGATTTTAAGTTTGATGAATCAATGCGTTAAAAGATAGAACCATAATATTTTAGGACCAGTAATGATGTTAAGCTTTGGATCCACGGCTCTATGTGGAGATATATCTTGTTTCTTATTCAATGAAATGAAGCTATTGGATCCTGAACGTTACATCCGTCATAGTGACATGTAGCCTAGCCTTAGCTTCAAACTTCCATTGTATCCATCCTTCAGAAACCTTATGCTCCACTGCCTCCCATTCTTCACCTTGACTGACCTAGTCTCTGAGTCCCGGTGATCTGTTTGAAACTTTTCAGAATTTTTTTTTTTTTTTTTGCAATATCTTGAAAATTTAGGGAGCCTTTTGTGGAAGGAAAATAGATAAAGTAGTCAGCCATTATTTATAAGTTTCTTCACACTATTGTAACTTGTATACAACAATAATCACATACATAAACTACCGCCAATATTATCAATCAATTTAGTGTTTAAATTGCCTTTTATTCAAGTAACTGAAGGGGTCAACATGAACTGAAGCATTTCCATGAAGCATTTGACAAGGAGAGGGGTCTGAATGAAGCATTTTAGAACACTTATATTGTTTTTTAAAAGAAGCAAAAGCAAAAGATTAATTGACAGAAAGCTCTCTTATTTGAGTATGGATCTGGTTACATGGTGGCTTAGTTGCTAACTGTCAGTTGTATCATGTCAAATGAGAAATTTTACTCAATGACATAAGCTGAGTTTCTTGTTTCACTATATCGTAAGAATTAGTTATTATTTACCTTTTGATCGCATGCAGTTAGGATGTTGAAATTTAGTGCAACTTATTTACCTCAAACTGACGAACTATGACTTTTAGCCCTTCCTAAGTTGTAAACTAAATTAGGGGCTGTTTACCAAATTCTTACCGGGTAAGCACAAGAATCACCATCATTTACCTTATCGTGTAACATTCTTACCGAGTAAGATTCTCGGTCCTTGCCTTGTCTCTTACCGAGTAAGCTTCTTGGTCCTTGCCATGCTCAATCAATAAGGTAAATGTCCGTAAGTGTAAAAGAAAAAGCAACCTCTAGAAAGCACAATGAAAGGCCACATATAAGCAACAAAGTTACAAAGGAATGTAAGGAGCCTAACAAGATGAAAGCACAGAAAGTTTTGCATTCATATCAACTAGGTGGCTCATTTTTTCTTTCTTCTTTTTTGGCAGGAAGCATTGAAGTCATATGCACTGGTATTTGATGCCGTATACACACCCAAAATTACCAGATTACTGCGGGAAGCAGGAGAATGTGGAGCCAAAATTGTAACAGGGGTCGAGATGTTTATCGGGCAGGCATATGAACAATACGAGAGATTTACAGGCTTGCCTGGTATGCTTTAAAAATGCAAATATATTATTATGATCAATGCTCTAATCGCTTATAGAATCTTACAGTTTCCCTTTTTCCTCTGGCTTTTACTACTGCAGCACCTAAGGAATTATTTAGGGAAATTATGGCAAAATATTGATTATTCAGGTTATTCACCTAGGTATGTTCCTCATCTTCCTTTGTCTTCAATTACGTTTTTGTCCTTATGACAGATATAATTTCTTTTTTGTCCATCTTCTCCCTCTTCTCATGCTTCATATCAACCATTTATGCCTAGTTAATTCGATTAAATTTAAAGGAAAATGCTGTTGAAAACTAAGAAATAAGCAAAATCCCACTTTCCCTTTCTGATCATTTCAAGCTGAAGTTCTCTCCATCTTGTGTACAGAAAACTGGTGGCTTGAAAGCAATGTGTTGTGCAAAATGGTACACATACATGAAGCAAGGAGGAGGTGATACCAATTCTTATATTATGCACCATTTGTTATTGTATCAGTATTTTTTTTATCCTATATAATAAGAAATTTGTATTTGAGAGCCATTGAATTCTCAGTTTATTGATACTAAAATTGAATTGAATTTTATATAAAGAAAACTATGTGCATGAAGTAGTCATATACTTTGCAAATCAAAGTCTAGTTATTTGGACACAAACGGGCTTTTTAGCGTCTTTCACAGGAACAACTGTTCTACTCTTTGGATGTAGAGGATGATTAATATGGGGGTGGTTGCAAGCACTATGCATAACTTTTTCAAAAAAACATATTTTTGCTTTCTTATTTTGAGGGATTGTCTCTTATGTACTGAGATTGTTCGGGAGACATGGTCCAAGCCTGATACGAGGATGGTTGTTACCTCGGGCCACAGGTTCATCATGGACTTTGCTTTGAAGACTTCCCTCTGCCAACTACGTTTTGACCCTTTTGGTTTAACGTACTTGCACTTCATTTTTTCTTGGAACTCAAAATACAGGGAACTCCTAGGATAAAAACATGTTCAGATATCTCACCTATTCTCATATCTATCTCTAAGGGTGCGTTTGATATGCAGACATGACAAGATAGAACAGGACATGACAGAACAGTTGTTAAGCATTTGGTAAGACATGACAGAACAGTACTGGACAGAATGACCGATTAAATGACCATTTTACACCTGATGAGATTTTTAGTGTTTTTTTTACCTAATAGTCAATCTAAATGAAAATTAATAAAAACAAAAAATTACAATCTATGTATGAACAAAATTATGATAAAAAGTCAGCTTGCAAGATAAATATTAACAATATTAGTTGAATTTTGGGTATGAAATGTAGTCCCCAAAAATCAAAATCATATCTGAAGCATTTCGGACCATGTAGGATTCGGATTTAATTGGGTTTAGGTTTGGTTTTAACAATATATGTTTTAATTTTCTTTTATTTTCTTTTTCCATCATATTAGTAAATAATAGAAGTAGTGTGCAACAATTAAAGATGAACATATATGTTTTAAGTAACAAAATTTGAATAAAAAAATTTCAAATGAAAAATGTACTCCAATATCGGATATCATGGTTATAAATGTAATCTTAACCTTTCATTTTATATGCTTAATCATTAAAGATTAAAATTAATTCAAACTCCAAACTCCAAATTTTGAACATCAAAAATTAAATTAAACACTTAATTTAATAAAAATAAAGTTCAAACCTCAAAGAACTGCATAAAAAAGTTTTAAAAAATAATAATAAAATGTTTTAT